>OZ038508.1:18334682-18412182 GCA_964036315.1 Acanthosepion esculentum | reverse complement strand
AATAATCTTTATATAAGGAACGCTGTCTACCAGTAACGCCAGAGTCGACTCCATTCGTCTCTATGCTGTAGATACGGACACACACACACACACATAGTGGGGAGAAACAAGTATTCGTACACATACAAATTTCTAATTTATTGTCTTTCCAACTAATGAATAAACATACTTTTCATATAATTAACTGTACACAGATGCATAATAACTAAATATGGATAGAAAACAGAGAAAATTGACTTAATAGAAATAAATCTCATTTATCCATTTTAATGGATGAAAAAAGTATTCGTACAATACAAAAAGCAATACATAACCACCAAATTTCACTGTTCGAACTGTATTCTTTTGTTTGAAGGCATCGCCATCTTTCCTCCATACATGATTTCTAGAATTACGTCCAAACAACTCCATTTTGGTTTCGTCTGTCTATAATACTCTTTCTCAATACGATTTTTTCTTATCTTTATATTCATGAATGAATTTCAACCTGGCATCTTTGTGTCTTTTCAATAGCAATGGACTTTTCTTAGGGGAGTGTGACTTTAGATTGTTCCTATGAATTTCATTGCTTCACATAGATTCATTATGAAAGCAAATTATCCTGCAACTCTTGACGAGTAACCATTGGATTTTGTTTAATTTGATGCAATAATTTTCTCGAAGATCTTGAAGAAATCTTTCGCGGAGCACCTGTTCTTCTTTGGTTTTCAACAGTTTTGAGTTTTTTATACCTTGCAATAAATGAATTTATGGCAGTGAATGGAATATTCAGGTTGTTTGAGATTTTCCTATAATTTTTACCTTCTTTCCAGAGCTTAACAATCAGTTCTTTTTGCGAATTTGTCAATTCTTTACCTCTGGCCATGATGAAAACCTTCTTGCACGCATATCAATTGCAGAATGTTCTGTTTGTATTTTTAGGCTAAAGATAACTACTGATAATATTACTAGAACATTCTAGAATATTCCACTTGAATAATCTAGAGTATTAAAGCAATTTAAAAGATTTAAAATTTGAAATCTGCATTGTACGAATACTTTTTTAACCCATTAAAATGGATAATTTCTAATATATCAATTTTTTTCTGTTTTCTATGCATATTTAGTTATTATGCATCTGTGTACAGTTCCTTATGTGGAAAGTATGTTTATTCATTAGAAATACAATAGATTAAAAATTTGTATGTGTACGAATATCTGTTGCCCCCAATGTATATACATATATGTGTACATACACACTCTCTCTCTCTCACACACACACACACACACACACACACACACACACACACACACTGAATATGCAGGCCTTCCAGTCAAAGAGAGTCATCTGTCTATTTTGTAACCTACCTACACACATACATACACTCATAGTGTTCGTGTGTTTTTCAGCGTTTGATTGTAATTTCTTGTTCAATAAGAAATATCTGTTTCACTTCACTCCTTCAAAAACGAAGATTTTGTATCATTTGCTAAAAGTAATTACTTCAACTGTTATTCAACTGGGGCCTTACCGCCTTACATCATGCTATGCTCTTTTATTCAGCGAATTATTGAAGATACCAAAGTAAAGTCCATAACGTTTGTGTTCTGGTTCTTTTGTTCCCGCATTGTTTGAATTTAATTTCAACCTTTTGTCTTCACTCAATTATCACAAGCAAGGATGGATTATCCTTTTGGCTAGTATCGGCTGCAGCCTAGGGCACCTCAATCTTTTATAAAGTAATGATTTTAACTTTCTACATGTTATAACGTCTAAATAGTTTCTTAAACTGAAATGGTATCAATATGACAAACTCATATTTATTAGGCTTTGCAGGAAGCAAACTGTTATGGTTCAAGTTCCTTGTACCACGGTGATGGTCAAAGGTAGAACCAATGAAGAATAACTCGAACACAGGTATGGAATAACACAGATATATTACAAACAGAAATATGTACAAAGAAGTAGAAGTATTAGTAATGAATACCGAGCAAATAGTTCGTGGAGGCAATTTATAGTCGTTTCTGAAGTAGGATTTTTGCAGCGAAACACCTCCGACCATTTACTATAACTATCCACTATGATTAAATAGTAAAAACCGTCAATTGGTCCTGCATAATCTGCGTGTATTCTTGACCACGGACGAACAATCTCTGGCCATGGCTTATGGATGATTGGCGGTGCTTTGGCTGCTAAGTTACAACCCTTGCACATTTCCACCATCTGAGTAATATCCGGGTCCATATTTTTCCAATATACATAGCTTTGCATTAGCGACTTCATTCTATTTTTTCCAGAATGTCCCCTGTGGAAATCCTTTAGGATTCGCTTTTGTAGTGTTTTGCGAATTACAACCCTTTCGTTGTAAAGTAGCACATTATCGCATAGAGAAAAGCTGTCCGATATTTGCTCATTTTTTTCTGCTATTTTTGCTTTTGTTTAATTTATAAATTCATCATTTTTGACTTCATTTTTTATGTCTTGTAGTGTGACTGGGAGGTTTCTAACTGTACAACATAGTACTGTCCTGATATCTTCTTCACTTCATAGGGCTGCGATTACCGTATCTTCCAATGGCTCTGTCTTTGTTGGTATAAGTCTCGACAGACCATCCGCATGCCCGATCTTTTTCGTTGGTAAATATTCCAACCTGAAATTGTAGTTCAGAAGAATTGTTCCCCATCTAAGTAACCTATTTGCAGTGTAAACCGGTAGACCTTTTTTCGAACCAAAAATTGTTACTAACGGTTTGTGATCCGTCTGTAGAGTAAAATATCTACCAGATATACCTATGAAACCTTGTGACTGCGAAGATAATTCCCAGAGCTTCTTTCTCTATGTGTGAGTAATTTTTCTCCGCTAGTTTTAGGATTAGAGAAGCATGTGCGATGGGTTTTATTGTCCCATCTGGCATTTTATGCAATATACACGCGCCGACCCCGTAGGCGCTCGCGTCACTTGCTACAATAATTTCTAGTTTAGGATCGTAGTGTGCCAAAAATAAACCCGAATGTCTTAATTATTTTTTCAAATGTTTCCTGGCATTGATCTGTCCAATGCCAAACATTTTTCTTTAGCAGCTCGTTCAATGGTGCGCGAAGTTTATGCATTTGTGGTATGAATTCCTGGTAGTAACTCACTAAGCCTAGAAAACTTTGCAATTCTGTTATATTCTTAGGCACTGGCATTTTTTTTTATTGCTGTTGACCTTTCAGAGTCTGGTCGTCTACCTTCTTGATCTATAATATGGCCAAGTTATTTAATTTCCTTCATGAAAAAATCGCATTTGTTTTCTTTTACCTTGAATCCATAGCTTTGTATTCTTTTAAACACCTCTTCCCAATGTTGTTCAACGCTTTCGCTATTAATCAATACGTCATCCAGGTATGCAATCGTGTACTCTAGTCCGGCAAGCATCGTATCCATTGTCTGTTGGAATATAGCCGGCGCGACCTTAATCCCAAATGGTAGTCTTTGGTATTTGTACAATCCTTTGTGTGTGTTTATGCACAGTAGTTTTGAACTTTCCTCATCGACTGGAATTTGCAAGTACGCTTCACTTAAATCAATTTTTGAAAAAAAATTTCCGCCATTTAATTTAGTTAATACTTCTTCTGGACTGGGTATAGGATAGTGGTAGTCCTTTATTGCTGCGTTCAAACCTGTAGAAAAATCAGCGCAAACTCGAATTTCTCCTGATTTCTTTTTGACGTAGACCGTCGGTGCGGCCCATTTACTGTATTCTACTTTTGTCAATATGCCAGTGTTTTCGAGTCTAGTTAATTCTTGATCAATTCTTTCTATTGATGCAAACGGTTCGCTCCTTTTTTTCTTGAAGATAGGTTGAACGTTTTCTTTTATTTCGATATTAGCTGCCATTTTCTTACATCTTCCTAGACCTGCTGAAAATATTTCGGGGAAACTCGTTTTTAGTTTCTCTTTTAATTTGTCTGCCTCGGTTGGTAAGCTTTTTACATTTTGGCAGTACGTACATATTGGTAGATTCCACAGTTCGAATTTTTGCATCCAGTCCGTTCCGAATAGGTTTTCTGTATTTCTTAAGACGTACATTTTTAGTTTTTTCGTCATTCCATTAAATGTTACATTTGTAATTACTTCACCCTCAAATTTTATCTTTCTCCCCGTAACTGATCTAGCAATTTTATCCGTTTTTAACATGGCAGTTTTGTTCAGTTTTCTCCATGTTTGTAGGTTTATAATAGTTAAGTCTGATCCAGAATCCAGCTGTAGCCTGACTTTTCTGTTTTGCATTTCAACTTGTACGTATTTTCTTATGTTAGTCTCATCAGCTTGGTCAGTCCTCTTGATTCTTATTCTGCTTTTGCTTTCTCTTCTATTCCAACAATGAGAACTTTTGTGGCCTATTTTTTTTACATGATATACAAGTTTTAAAACGGTAAGGACAGTCTTTAACCCAATGCCAAGTCCCACAGCGATAGCATGGACTGGGTGGTAGTTTTTTCTGATATTGATTTTTAAGAGTAGAAAATTTTGTTTTACCTGTTCTTGAGGGGGGGGATTGGTTTGGTTTGTTTCTGGGGAGGGAAAGTTGGTTTGTCTTCGTACTTTACGTATGTGTGCTATTCCAGCTTCTTCTATGTCTTTTGAGTCTTTCTTCACACTGATGCATCTCTGGCAGTCTTCGGCTAGTTTTTGAAGTGTCAAATCTTGTTCACTCTCCAATTTAGTAAGGATTCTGCGTCTCATTTCCGCGTCTTTGTTTGAAACCAGTCCTTGGACGTATATTAAGCATTTGAAATTGTCCGCGCTGAGTTCCGATAATTTAAAATCATCACAATATTTATTAACAATAGACGCGAAAGTTATGTAATCTTCGCTGTCCTTTTTTGTTAGGTTCAGATATTTCCATCTTTTGTGAAATATTGAGGTATTATGGCTGAAAAGTTCTGTTAGTAGTTTTATGGCTTCTTTGAAAGTTAACTCACTTGTTTTTCTTGGAAGGATATAATCTACGAATCTGGTATATTCGCATGTGCCAAATTTTCTTATTAATAGACGTACTTTACGTGCGTCTGACCAATCTTTGCAATCAAATTCATATAGATCTTCGTACCTTCGGAAGTAATTTGCAAAAGTTTTATCTTCGTCTGGTGCGTACGTGAAATCTTCGATAGTACTCCAAATAGCGTCTTGTGAGAGAACTGTTTCGTTCTCGGAATGTTGTTCTTTATTTGACATTACACGTAGCAATAATTCCTGTAATTCAAGATGTTTCTGTTCGTACATTTGCTGCTGTTCAAATTGGATTTTGATAAGTTCCACAATGGTTGACTTAAAATCTTCCATGTTAACGTAATTTTTGTGTAACCTGATATTCTGAAACCTGTGTACGCAAAAAGAAAATTCCAATGTCTTACAGTAATCGTCTGACTCTGTCTCTGACTGTCTCTGAACTGCTGCTCCCTCTTGAGGCGCAGTATTTATGATGTCCAGAATAGTCCATTATTATTATGAGTAAGTCGCCATAACACCCCCCTTCCGAAGCTTTTGCGTAGCAGGGGTTTTTAATATCTTTTTTTTCTTTGGGTCTATTTCCAAAGGTTCTGTAAACCATTAGCCAGGGTTCCCCAAAAGGTCCGGCCCTGATCACAAGGCTATATTTTTGTTAGCAGAAGACAATTTATATCGGGTCAGGATTAAGTAACTGTCAACTCCATCAGTCAGTTTTTTTTTCAACAAACCAAAACACACACAAAAAAAGTCGCAACGAAATCCGACAGAAAAGTCACTTGCCTTACCAAATTTAAAACATATGACATAATGATAAAATATTTTTCAATATTTATCAATCCGAGGCGGGGGGTATTCTAAGATATAAACCCTATTTCCAAAACAAATTTCATACCCACATACATACCATATTAAAACACGTCGAAACTTTATTTTCTATCCAATAACATACAATATTACAAACTGGCCAAAAAGATTCCATAACACAAACTCACCGTTTAAATCAAAGTGTCTATTGGTTAGAAATTAACATCACCAGGTGAAATATTTAACCAATCAGCGAAAACTAAAATCCTATTTTTTTCTCGAGCATACTTTCTTTAAAAAACCTGAATGACAGAGTTTCCTACAAGCTAAAACATTTTAACAGAAAAAGTTACAAAATAAACGAAGAAAACTTGTAAAATGTAAATAGAAAATATAAATTGGAAAAATATTTTTTCTACTAATTTTATTCATTTTTCTCTTTAAAACTAACTCATAATACTTTATTGTTGATCATAATTTAACAAGAGAACATCTCGATTGATAACTGTGCCCCAAGGTTACATTTATTTTACACCTCACTGTGTCCGCATTCAGTTGCAGTAAATATCTCGGTTGGAATATCACATATCTGGCCCCCTTAGCCCTGTTGACATCAATCACGGCTCCATATTCTGCTGCCAACATAGTTGAGGAGGCCAAGCGTGAAAAATAAAATCGGCCTCACAAACTGCTGGCCTTCGAGACCATTGGCGCCTATGGGGATAAAGCCGATGCTCTTAATCTCGAAATCAATCATCGCATCGCTTGTGTCACTTTTCAACTCCGTTGATTCGATCTTTCTGCGTCAGTGACTGTCATTCCAATAAGTGACAGGCATAGTCCAACTGCATCTAGCCAGTCACGGAAATCATCAAACGATTTCAATTCTATTAAGGAAAATAAGTAAATAGATGAACAAAATATAAAAATGAAAATCTAATTGATGACGAATGATGCCGGGCTAATATCAGTTAATATTTGAGTAGAATCAATTTAATCTTTCTTTATTATCATCATGATTAAAATAATTAGTGGATTTTTAATTAAATATGCTAATTTTCTATTGGTCGTTGAAAGATCATGAAAATTAGATTAAAATTTGCACTTATCCTTTTTTAAGCCAAATAAGTGTCAGGTAAGTATTAGATTTTAATACTTACCTGTCCCAGGGTTCCGTCCCTGTGCTGGTGGTATCACAGCTACGACTAGCTTGGACTGGCTCTGACCAGTTTGGACCAACTATGACAAGTCAAGACCAGCTATGACTAACTTAGACCAGCTCTGACCAGCTTGGACAAGCTATGACCATCTAAGACCAACGGCCCGAGTGAAAACACTCGAGTCCCCACGTTAAAAACTGACCTTGTGTCACAACCTGACTCAGTTGGGGGGGTCAAGTAAATACACTTACCTGGCACAAGGCCCCGTCCCTGTGCTGGTAGTATCACGGCTACGACTAGCTTGGACCAGCTCTGACCAGTTTGGACCAGCTATGACAAGCCAAAACCAGCTATGACTAGCTTAGACCAGCTTGGACAAGCTATGACCAGATTAGACCAGCGGCCCGAGTGAAAACACTCGGGTCCCCACGTTAAAAACTGACCTTGTGTCACAACCTGACTCAATGGGGGGAGGTCAAGTAAATATCTATTTTCTATTGATCTTAGTAAACAGAACGAGAAAAATTATTTCACATTCATTTCTAACTATAACCACAATCCAATTGGTCTCCTTGTCATTACTTTTTTGTGTATTATCGGCTTTTTATGTTAAAAGTGGATGTAATAAAACAAAATTAGCAAAGACAAATTGCTGATATAACACTAACAGATTCACGAAGAAAAATTCTGTCATTTTAAAAATAAAGGATTTAAGAATTTTGAACCAAATAGGTTGCTTCCATTCATTAGTAGAAACAAAATCCAAAAAGGGTTTATGAATTTTACACTTTAAAATAAATAAGAAAAATTTAAGGTAAAAAAAATTCATTCATTTTGTCGTCTTCTTTCTTTCCCAAATTGAAAAAAAAAGAAAATTGAGATGAGAATTGTATTTTTGAAGCCAACAAAGGCTTTTTTTTTTTTAATCTGATGCAATCTTTGTCTTTCTCTAAAGAAAACTGCAAATGTTTTCAGACCGACATGTGGGGATTAATTTCAAAATTTTAATGATTCATTTTGATTGGCTAAGGGACTTCATATACATCAGTTTATGAATAAGGGTGTACGGTATGTTGTAGGCAGAGCAATCAATGCATATTTGCACATACCCTCATTAACCCTCCCCTCCTGCACTGAGTGTATATAACTGTATTTTGTACGGTTGCTTGTGAAGCGGCTTTTACTTCGTGTAACCTCCACCCCTCTCTCCGCCTGCCTGCCTGCCACTCTCTCTCTCTCTCTCTCTCTCTCTCTCTCTCTCTCTCTCTCTCTCTCTCTCTCTCTCTCTCTCTCTCTCTCTCTCTCCGTGGTAATTATGAACAGGTTATATGAAAGAAAAGAAAAGAAAAAAATATTCAATATGAAAAAAATTCATATATTTTCCAGTAGAATTGTGCGACCAGAAATAATATTAATGATGATGATGATGATGAAGATGGTGATTATTATTATTATTATTAATAATAATAATAATAATAATAATTCAAATAATAAAAGTAATACAAAGAGTTCCCGTCTTCATTTCCCACATCCTGTTAATCTCAATCTCCATGTCCTTGTATTTTTGTTCAATTTCTCGATAATTTTCAATTTTCATGGAGGTGTTTCTCTCAGATGGTACTGCTATGTCAATAAGCATAATCATTATTATAATTTATTTATTTATTTCACATATTCTGGACCATGAATATTACTTTTTTTAAACTTTTATAAGAGTTAATAGCGGATGGGGGCCAATTTGCAATGTAAAATAATTGTCAATGTAGGTACCTCGATGAAAATCGATAAAAAAAGAGCATAGTATGACAAGAACTGCCTGAAAGTTGATGAAAAAAAATTTTGTCATCTTAAATTGCTCCCCTTACGGATCAATTATTTTAAAATTAATGTTTTATTTTTGTTTTTGTTTTTCATAATCGTACTTTGGAGTGCTTAGCCTTAATCTATAAGTAATACGAAAAAATGATTTAAAATAATTTTCAAAAAAAGAAGATTATTTCTGTTTGACGTGCCTTTCCGAGGCCCTGTTGAAAATGGTCTGATTTCGTCTCCGTTGCTCACATCACAGACGACGCGAACACCTTCGTGGGGCCGCGGAAAAGAAAAAGAAATCTTTTTTGCTTTGTGCTATAGAATTCAAAACCAACCGAATTGCATATGTTGAAATGAAATGTGCTGGTAAGTATATAGAAGAATCCAACTCTTTCTCTGAGAAGGGGACAAAAGAATCACTTTCGTGTGACGAATGTGGCCTTGTTTGCTTTTCAAAGGCAGGCCTTATTAGCCACAAAAGACGTCATAGAAACACAACTACCAATATGACATCCAGCCTGATCTCTCTTGAAGCCTCAATAGCAAAGTGTGTAGGTCATCCAGGGGACTCACATATAGTAGTATGGGTGTCAGCATCAAGAAAGACTAGCTGCTACAGAAAACTAAAATTACAATAAATGTGGTGTGGCTTGCAACTCCCTTGCAGCAACTCTAACGAGCCTCACAAGATGTCATCAGCGACTATATATTCAACAAACATCAACATGTTCGCAGCGGGAAATAACTCCATGAAGTGGTCGCTCTCGGTTACGAGTTGACTTGCACCATGTGTGTGTGTGTGTGTGTGTGTGTGTGTGTGTGTGCAGGAGAGAATTTCATTGTACCCGCCAACCAGCAGCAGCAGCCATGCCCCAGACTCGGTCTCTGTTAGTCCACTCCCACTCTGTCACCCCCGTCACCCCCGGTCGTGTCTTTGCAACGTACACACGACGTTTTCGAAAAAAAATTCACATTGACAAAAGAAAAAAATGAACTGAAAATGCGATGGAGGTATTAAATGCACATGAAGCAAAGCAAAAAAAAAAACGAGTAGACGTCTTGCCCCCTTCCCAATCCGCCCTATCACAGAATAGTGAAGTTATTCACAAGCCAGGGTGATAGCAACTGTTCCCACAGAAGGGTCAGTTTGTACATTCTGAGTGGGAAACTAACAATTTGCAGGAAATTTAAAGTACTAAAACTCTTAGTAAAACTTTTAATAAAATATTCTTGTATTATTTCGAACTATCGTTCTCATCTTTGTTGATATCATTGTTTTTATAGACACAACGTTTCGACCAAGTACGTTTTGGACATCATCAGATATCCATTGATGGTTGAAATAATACAACAATATTGAAAATTACTTCGAAACAATACAACAATATTGAAAATTACTTCAAAATAATACAAGAATATTTAAAAATACTTCGAAATAATACAATAATATAAACAATTATTCATCTCAGAAATGAAAATCTAAATTATAAAATGTGGTACTTTTGTGATGTCAACGGACACTCGTTTGACACTTTTGTGATGCCAATGAATACTCGTTGCCACTTTCGTAATGCTCGTTGTGGTAAAGACTTTGTAATCGCAGATACAACTATAGTAACGCCGTTGAACAATACTGGTGTCAGACGCCTTCGAATATCACTCGCACTAATAGTACTTGCTCGATAATACTCGCTCGAATAGTAGACACCGAGTCGAGAAATAGTAGTGAATAGAGTAGAGAATAGCGGTCTGTATACTAATAGAGGATAGAGTAGAAATAACGATCAATTAGACGTCACACGACGTCCTACTTATGCGTTTCTCCCATGTTCACGTGATCCACTTAATTCAATAATGGGGTCAGCTGTGTTTGCTCACTGTGTTTGACACTTTATTCCTATATAAAGGGGACGGACATGCCATTATAACCAGATGTCAACACCAACTGACACTGAATATAAAAAAGGCCCCATAAACACACCACTAATGTCCTTCAGGACGGTGGCGTAGTGGATATAGAAGTTGGTTATACGTGTGTTACTGTCATCTAGTGGTCATGAGTTCAATGAATTCGTGATGCCCCAATTCAGTAGGAACAAAAATTAACTGATATCACAGGGACATAATATCACAATAATCAACATATATCCTATATCAACCAATCAATACACACTTGATGATGGCCAAAGGGTACTTGGTCGAAACGTTGTGCCTATAACAACATCAATATCAACCAATATGGGAACAATAGTTCGAAATACAAGAATATGGAAAATTATTCATCTCAGGACTGAAATACCAAATCTTAAAAATTTTATATGCCATATCTTTCTAGGGATGTTGGCAATCACGACTCTCCACAACTTCCTCTAAATAACTTTTGCTTCTTTACTACTCCACCTTGTCTTTGTAGTCCTTGTTTTGCCATTCGTTTACTAAAACTTGTCAAGTCGGTTACTCGTTGTTTTTCTCTGTTTCTCTTGTCTTCAATGTGCCCTGTAAGTGTTAAATTCTCCAAGCCTCCTTTCATTATTAACCTTTTCCGTTCTCTCTCGCTGATTGTTAGTAGTTTCTTTGTAATTTATATTTCCTTAAACCTTCCTTGTTTCTCACATACTCTATCCATGGTAATCATTCGCCCTTGCATGGAGTATTGCTGCCATATATGGTCTGGAGCCCCTTCTGTTTGCCTCGGGGCTCTTGATAAGATCCAGAAACGGATTTGCAACTTGGTTGGCCCTGATCTGGCATCTCGTCTGCAGTCGCTCTCTCACAGAAGCTCCGTCGCCTCTCTCTGTCTTTTTTACAAATACTTTCATAGTAATTGCTCCAATAAGCTGCTCTCGCTGGTTCCCAGACTTCATGAATTCAAGCGTCCTACGAGGCTGGCATCCCGCTCCCACCCTTTCACTGTTGAAACTGTTAAATGTAGCCGTCTCTTCTACTCCAATAGCTTCATATCTCGCACCTCTCGCCTGTGGAACTCCCTTCCTTATTCCTGTTTCCCTGGCAACTATAATCTCCAACTATTCAAATGTAATGTCAATCGACATCTCCAGTCGCCTTGATATATCCACTATCCTTCTCCACTTCCTTTCCTCTATCACTCCTACCTGCTCTCCCTCCAAATCTTCTGTAACCCCTTGCGTGCTAGAGGCCTTGCTTGGAGTGAAATACTTAAAAATAAAATCTTAGCATTCGTCTATAGCAATGGTTCTCAAATTTCTTGAAGTCGGGGCGCACTTGAAATCCTACCAATAATTGTAGGCACACTATATACAAATTTCGGGAAAATATGTTATAATGAAGTCAAATATTGCAGAAAAGAAATAATGCAATAAAAAAATATAAAATGAAACGTACCTTAAGTTTATTCATTCTTGTGTTTATGAGAAACATGAGCCTGATGAGTCTTAGACATTTCTTCAATGTTTGGGCGGATATTTGATAGGCAAACTCTCATTTCCTCCTCAATACATTGAAGAGTTCCTCCCTTTCTGCATTTAATTGTGGTTAGGGAAGAAAAGCCTAATTTACATAAATATGAACGAGACGGGTACCGAAATATAATAAAGTAATTTGGGCTCCTCTAGGCGGTGTAATGGTTAGCAAGCATGTCTTTCTAGAACAATTACGACGGATTAGCGAGTTCGATCCTCACTGGGTGCCCCATACTTCCGGCCTTGTGTCGCATCTAAGCTACGCTTGGAAAATCACTATAATAAAGTAAACATCTTTATTTCTTATATCTGGATACATATTTCTCTGGAAGATACCTGGGCGCATCTAGACATCTTCCAGGGCGCAATAGTGCGACCAGGGGAACCATTTGAGAACCACTGGTCTATAGAACAACGTGTATTTCGCTTGGAGTCCCTTTTCATCTGTGCGGAGATTATCAAACATTCACTGCCATATAGGAGATTAGATATTACATAACTGTTTAGGACTTTTCTTTGTTCCAAAGGACATTGTTGATCTCTTAATACTTTGCTCAGTTTCTTGAAGATATCTTTCGTTATTATTTCTATGCACTTAATGATTTCTGAATCACACTTTCCATTGTCTGTTACTACTAGGAGCGTGTCTCCCACCCCCGATATTTATCTGGCCTTTAGGTTGACCGTTTCCGCTTTTATACTCTATAAGCTAGAGGTGTAGCTCGTATATATTTTAATCATCTTAGATTTAAATAAAATACTGCAAAGTATCAAAGCCAGAGTTAATTTCCATAAAGTTTGTTCGATAACTTATATTATCTATATTTAAAAATTGATTTTTTTTCAATGTAAAATAAATCACAAGAGCTATAGCTAAGACAAAGCAATTTCGATCGGGTTGATGACGATTACCATTGTGGGAAAATGAAATAAAATCAATATATCGAATAATAATAATAATAATAATAATAATAATAAGGAATAAAAAAAGAAAAGGAAATACATTTTCCCATGATGCTAGGAACCGGAAATTTATTATCCCATTTGGATCCGTTGCGTGGCGCCATTTAATTTCTATAAAAAGCAAACAAGCATTTCATTCCTCTTCCTCTTACTCCAAGATGTATCACAACGCAGGTGAAGACGTCCCCGCTGGTGAGCGTCCCTTTTGTCCCGGTCGACTGACGGCTAAACTCTCTTTCCACTTTCCAACGCATAGCGTTCGCGTGTACTTTGCACCGATAAAGTACAACCTGTACTTGGGGCGTTCCAACTCAGCGCAAGGCTCGACCATTACAACCATGCTCATCATGACTTGTCCGAACTTACTTCTGGACCAGAAAAAATCTTCCAATCATGAAGTAAGTCCAAACTTTACTTTGGTCGTTCCAACTCAGCGCAAGGTTGACTTGAGCTCGGTCATTATAACCATGCTTATCATTATTTACCCTAACTTACTTCACAAAAAAGAAAACGGACATACCAAAGAGACAATGAGAATTTTATTTCTCTACACCGCTATATAAAAAGAATAAACGGTCTGTAGTCGAAACCCGATTTTTATGCTCCTTCTTTAATTGATTTTGTCGGAGTTAGCTCCTCCTCAGTTCCTTAATCCTTCAACAGGGGTCTCTCTCCCCTGGCTATAAATACTGGCTGACCCTTCGACTCGACATCTCTTTTTTTTCGGCCTTGGGCCGCACCTCGCGCGGAGACGAGGTAAAATCTCTCTTTTTTTCCACTTAGGCCAATATGTGACCTCTCACAGATACAGCGTTTCCCAAATTCCGGGAACGCGCTAAGAACAATACACGTACGTACGAACACTCACAACACACACACACACACACATTATTTCTCCCACACAAGCACTATGTAAATGTCCATGTCTTTGTTTAACTTGTTATTAATATACATTTGTTTACCCATGTATATCGGTCTTGTTTGTTTTCTTTGTCTTCTTTGGACTTAATCAAAGTCCAACATTCCCATGTAGCTGGACCGGCTAGCAGGAAATTTTAACCTTCTGATATCTCTCCACATCTTCACCCCAGGGTCCACTACACTTTCATGTGAACACGCACTTCACCTAAAATACAAGCAACCTTTAAATTACATACCATTAAGATGTAAATTTTCTTTAGCGCAGTCACGGGGAAACGTTGGTCGTCATTTGATGTTTGTTTCAACCAATGATTAAGTGGAAAGCGGGTAGGCAAATTTATTTCCTGGATACGGTGTGTCCTGCTTAGGAGAAGAGCTGTTGAACCTTAAGTGAACTCAGAAAGACTTGACCCGTGAAATATAAGTAGTTTAGGAAAACTGTTGAATTTACTCTTCGATGAGTGAATATTTAGATAAATTGGATAGATGGTTGGTTACATAAAAATCTCTACAATAGATGAAGTAGTCCTATCCAAAGAAAAATTAAGTTATTTTAATGAATGAAATCCAAGCAGCTTATTACTAGCCAAAATAGGGTTATACGAACACGCGCGTGCGTGTCGTAACTCGAGAGGACAAACGAAACGAACCACCGTTATTCTATCCCTATTTCTATGGAAAATATTCAGATGAAGTACATTCCTTAGTTCCACTTCACGGCTAAGACCCACCAAGCCAATGAACAACCCTCATTGCCTTCGTATTCCATTGGTGATATATAAGTTTGTCGGAGTTAGCTCCTCCTCAGTTCTTTAATCCTTCAACAGGGGTCTCTCTCTCCTGGCTATAAATACTGGCTGACCCTTCTCTCTCTTTTCCGACTCAGGCCTTGGGCCGCCACCTCGCGTGGAGATGAGGTAAAATCTCTTTTTTTCGACTTAGGCCTTGGGCCGCTACCTCGCGCGGAGACGAGGTAAAATCTTTCTTTATTTCCACTTACACCAATATGTGACCTCTCACAGATACAGCGTTTCCCAAATTCCGGGAACGCACTAAGAACAATACACGTACGTACGAACACTTACAACACACACACACATAATTTCTCCATACAAACACTATGTAACTTTTCATGTCTTTGTGTTATTAATATATATTTGTTTACCCATGTATATCGGTCTTGTTTGTTTTCTTTGGACTTAATTATAGTCCAACATTCCCATGTAGCTGGACCGGCTAGCAGGAAATTTTAACCCACAGATATCTCTTCACATCTTCACCCCCACAATCCGCTACAAGTTGCACTTAAACAGCTTCTTCCAATGAACCTATTCCCAAGAGGATGCTTCCCCGCTCACTACTATCTTAACCTGTTCAAATCTAGGGTTAACCGTTATCTTCCTCACATATCCTCAGAAACCCTGCTCCTTATCTCTTACTCCGTAGCCTTCTACCTTGAGTGACTCTTGGGTATTGTACAGGGTTAACATTATTGTTCTGATACCGCATTACATAATCTGTAATGTTTCACTTCCCTTTGTTTGTCCTCTCTTTAGTTTAAGTATATTCTAAATTAGTCACGGTTTTCGACAACTTCCTGTTTGCCCTTCGTTATCACCGGAACTAGCACAATAAAACACGCGCTTCATATTTTTAAAGTAGTTCCTTAACACTATTTACATTATTCGGGCTGTTGTCATCTTTGTTGTCATATCCACGACGTTTCGGCTGTTGTACGCTGCAGCCTTCTTCAGGATCCGTCTCTATTTCTGAGATGAGGTATTGTAACTATTTAACACGATTTACATTGTTTGGATTGTTGTCCTCATTTTTATTGTCATATCCACACACGTTTTGGCCGTTGTACGCTCCGGCCTCCTTCAGGTGATTGGCATTTCGAACCGAACCCTTTATTCGTCCACCTTCTAATTACGTGAAGAAGCATTTATTCACCTGTGTGAAAATGATGTGAAGTAAT
The DNA here is from genome assembly GCA_964036315.1 of Acanthosepion esculentum. Lineage (NCBI taxonomy): Eukaryota > Metazoa > Mollusca > Cephalopoda > Sepiida > Sepiidae > Acanthosepion > Acanthosepion esculentum. Next base: position 18,396,129 of record OZ038508.1, on the reverse strand, counting down.
TTTTTGTCTAAAAATTCTTACTCGGCCTCCTTGCTTACTTTCCTTACTACTTTCGGGTGTCAAATAAACGTCCCACCTCTCCTGCTTGTTAATTTTTGGATGTTTTTTCCAACCGCACTGGAGATTATTAGAACTCCCTTTTTGCATTTTTGTTTTATCAATCCCCAAAGCAAGGCGATAATGTCACTACAATATAAGAGGCTACTGGGAGTGAAAGAGAATGAGGAAACTTTAGGAAAAATCGGAAACGGTAAATCCAATTTTAAACAGGTTATTTAATAATTTCATTCATTTGTGAATAAGTCCTGAAAATTTCATTAAAATTGTACAATTATTTGATTTTTCCAAGAATTTCAAAATTAATGTGTTTTCAACGGAAAATGCGCAAAAAATGTTATTTTCATACCACCGCGATGACGTAAACAAAAGAAATATTAACCAAAATTTCGAACGTGTTAGAAAGGATTAAAAAATTTTAAAAAATAATTAAAAAATACTTTAGTCTTTCATCTTAATAATAACAAACATTTTGACGATAAAACTTTATTTTCGTTAAGTTTGTGGCCTTTTTCATTACGCTATATACTGTTTTCTCACGAAAAGGCGGAGGTGCCTATATTCATATTGTAAGGTTGGCAAGACTTCATGGAAATATTTTCGATTTTCTTAAGTATTTTACTTAAAGACATTGGTGAACATTTTTAATTTTAGCTTTATTTCTTCGAGGTTTTATTATAATATTTTGAAAGAATCGTTTTTAATCATTTCCTAACCACCCCCATTTGTTGCCTCCTCACTGTTTTAGATTTTCTCATTTTTTCCACCCACTTTCGTTTATTAATTCCCAGTTTATTACAGACCCTTTTTACAACCCTCTTTTTATTTGGCAATCTTTATTCTTTCTACTATTTTGATTTTGTGAGGTCGTTGGGTATCATGCTCCAAAACTGATGCCTCCTATTTTATTATGTGAGGTTGGGAGGGGGGGCACGCTCCAAAAGTAATGCCTCCTATTTTATTATGTGAGTTTGGGAGGAGGAAAAACGCTCCAAAAGTAATACCTTCTATTTTATTATATGAATTTTGGAGCGGGGGGGGGGCTCACGCTCCAAATGTAATGCATCCTATTTTATTATGTGATGTTGGGAGGAGGAAAAACGCTCCAAAAGTAATACCTCCTATTTTATTACGTGAGGTCTGGCGGACACGCTCCAAAAGTAATGCATCCTTTTTACGTGAGGTTGCTGGGCTGGGCATGCTTCACAATTAATGTCTCCTATTTTATTATGTTGGGCAACAATTTCAAAGTCTGTTGGTGGTCAAGTGATTGCAGATAGCAATCTGGCTAAATAGCATTTGACATGAAAGTCCAAATGAAGCAGAGATGTATCACTGCATTCCTCCTTGTGGAAAAACACCCATGATATTCATTGATTCTTACTGAATGTTTTTGGAGATCAAATAGTGGATGTGAGCACGGGATGTTTCAGCAGTAGTGAAAGAGTTAAGAAAATGATTAACTCATTGCCTTTAAAAATAAATAAAATAAAATAGAAAAAATTAAAAATTAACAAATAAAAATTACAAAAAATCAATAGCAAGAACGAAATGAATTCACTTTGTTTAATATGTCAAAATCTTATGTCACTTAGTGTCTTTCATAGTTTAATTTTTCTTAGCGCCATAAGATTTTTAATATTTTACAGCGTTCACTAACTCAAAATTTGAATTGCAGCATCATATTGAAAATGTGTAATGTCTTCTTATTTAAAATATATCTGATCTTGTATCATTGATGATGTGGATAATATTTTGAAGGAAGCAACCTGAGTGTTTCACTTATTGGATTTTGGTTGGTTTGGTTTGTTTAATGGCATTTCAACACCTTATGGGTCATTTAGTGCCACAATTTTATTTTCTTCTGAACTTTGGTAATTTTCTTTCTGATTTATTTTTATATTTTCATGTTTTGACCCCAGTTGGGGGTTCACTATTTGCATCATAGTTAGGACCTTAACAGGTGCTACCACTCTGGGTCAGGTGGATCTTCGAACAACAGCAATTAAGATGTGGTTCCTTGCTTCTCAAAACCTCCCAATCAGAGGCCTTGCTGCCAGATGTAGTTTATCGTCATACTCAGAACATATTGGATTTTGTGAAGAATCTCTAGATATGTAACAGAAACACCAGACCATATTTGGTGCATGGACAAATGGTAGACTTATAAATGTGCAGGATAGATTCTGGCAAGAAAAATTGTGTGGCATGATGTAGGGAACTGACTTTCCTAGCAGCAGACTTAGCAATTAATTCAATATAATCATTCCATTTCAGGTCAGTGAAAAACATGACACCAAGAAGACGCAGACAGTTGCTCTCCTGGAGGTTAGCATCAGCCATAGTGTTGGAATTAAAAACAAGTTCTTTAACATGATTAATAGTTTTGTTTTAGAGTCCTTGACTGAGAACTCTTGAGTCTTCAGTTCTGAACGCTGCCAATTTTCTTTGTTTCGAGGATTGTACTGGTATAATCATATTTCATTGGTTAATTTGCAGTTTAGCACCTGCGCTCAGTTTGCATTAAAATTTCCAGAATACTTATATTTATATGCCTCCTTTATTTCAATACCTTCCTTTATTTCAATACTCCCCTGTATTTCAATACTCCCCTGTATTTCAATACCCTCCTTTATTTCAATACTCTCATGTATTTCAATACCCTCCTTTATTCCAATACTCCCATTTATTTCAATACCCTCCTTTATTCCAATACTCTCATTTATTTCAATACCCTACTTCATTTCAATACTCTAAATACTGTAAATGTGCATGCTTCATTCGAATCTGGCTTGATAAATTTGATAAAATCTACCGTTTTGGAGATATCGACCGTAAAAGTTTGGATTCATTTACGTCACAGCAGCCATTACTGGCGTTGTTTGCAGACATTTGCTCCGGAATAGCTACAAGTAATATTCATTTGTCTTGATTATAGCGCACAATTTAGCCTGTGTACATAAATATTTCTCTTGCGCAGTAATTGAGACAAGTTGAGACAAGTAAGACCAGCAAAAAAAAGCCCATTAACTACATTCTTCCGTGTTTAGCTTTCCACAGCGATTGTATGCAAACAACGCCAGTAATGGCTACCAACAACAATGCAAATGAATCCGAACTTTTACTGTTGATAACTCCAAAATGGCAGATTTTATCAAATTTATCAAGCCAGATTTGAATGAAGCATGTACAATTACACAAATGTAAGTATAAATTTTTAATGCAAACTGAGCACAGGTGCTAAACTGCAAATTAACCATTTCATCAACAGGTCATTTTAAAAGAAATGATAACTTGATTGCTAAAAATGCCATGAAATCAACTTGGAGGTGTCCACTTGATTTTGTTTCAAACATTCTGGCAATCACTTGTCTGAGAGCTTCTCCATACCACATTCCTGATAAATTATAAACTTAATAAGCTATTTGGATATTTCTTAGGTTATCAGCAATTCTTTTAGCCAGAATTTGTCCACCAGTCACAATTAGAACTATAAACAGGATCAACAATTTCAGGAGTTGATGCCATTGTAGGTTAGGGCAGGTTGATTTTCCACTTTTTAGAAAACCAACATTGCACTTAGGGTAAAAGCTGGAGTTTAATGAGATAAGTACTGATACCAAAAATTAGATTGATAGCTTTTACCAATTTTTGAGCATTTACATTTAAAGTTTGTCTGAAAAATGTACAGAAATACCTAATTTCCACAGGTTTTTATTTACAAACCGATTTCAAATTTTACTATTTCAAGAATAAATCCAAATAAAGTTAATATCGTTTGTATTAGATACATTGAATGGAAAATATATTCAAACCAGAATTCTAATTATAAATCACCACTAACAATGCAATTTCTTTACTGTATTCGATAAGTAAAACCATATAAAAAATTGTAAAACATTACAAAAATGTCTATTCAGTGAATAAGATTTGTTAGATCATTTGTTTGATCATAATTAATGAAAACGAAAAAAATAGTTAAAAGTGTATATAATGCTGTAATACTGCTGGACACAAATTATAAGACAAAATTTTTAAATTGGCATTGTTTATTGAAAATCATGCTAAAACTATAGCACTGTATAACATTATATCATAGCTAAAACTATAACATTGTATAACATTATATCATGATATAGCTAAAACTATAGCATTGTATAACATTATATCATAATATAGCTAAAACTATAGCACTGTTTAACATTATATCCTGATATAGCTAAAACTATACAATAATAATTATAATATAGCTAAAACTATAGCACTGTATAACATTATATCATAATATAGCTAAAACTATAGCACTGTATAACATTATATCATGATATAGCTAAAACTATAGCATTGTATAACATTATATCATGATATAGCTAAAACTATAGAATAATATCATAATATAGCTAAAACTGTATAACATTATATCATAACATAGCTAAAACTATAGCACTATATAACATTATATCATGATATAGCTACATTGTTCAGCATAATTTTGGTTCGAAGTACTTAAATGAATGTTTTATTTGATGGCACAATGGTTTAGTAATAATGTGCTTGTGTCATGAATCTAGTCCATATACAATTTGTAAAGCTTGAGTAAATTATAAATTTTATAAGTCTGTGATATAAAGCTTTCTCTGATCACTGGAATGAAATTCCAATGCTATGACTTTGAACCTAAAAGTAATCTTTTAACTTGATTCCACAAAAAACGTTATTGTAGGTGTCCCAAATCATGTTGCATCTTCACATTTGAAGTTGACACATCACATTTTCACAGTTGACAGGCATTCATCACCTAATGTTTACAATCATACATGCATGGATTTCCTTTGGAGTTTTATTTTACAGGAACAGGAATTCTCCAGAATTTAACAATGGAAAATTTTACATTTTTTATTGATAGGATGAAAATAACTGCGAGGAGCCTGTAAATTATCACTTTACAATACAAAAGGACAGTCTTTCTCACTGCAATGAAAAAATATCACCCAGATTTTGAAAAGTGTATTGGGTCAAGAACTTTAAAGCACACCCTTGTATATATGTATGAGAATAGTTCAATAAGTCCTTAAACTGACTCAATTATTAAATAAATTCTGATCTGTGTATATATATATATATATATATATATATATATATATATATACATTTGCTATTTTTGACCAATACAAGACCCAAGAGCCACTCAATGTAGAGGGTTACTAAATAGGAATCAAAGCTGCAGGACTTTTTGAGTCAGAAATATCATGCCTGATCATCCGAACATCTTGAGTTCGAAACATCATGTTTGAGAAGGGTGTGGGTGTGCAGATATTGAGACAAACTCACTCATTTAAGAAGACTAAATAACTCATTAGGAATATTGGTGGGGGGTACAAAGGTTATTTGAGGATGAGCTGGCATTCCCAAAATAGCAAAATGTTGTATTAAATGCATTCTCAAGGAAGGAGAATATGATGAAAAATAAATGTTTCCTGTATAAAATATTACCCACCAAAAAGAACCCTTCCTGCCTCCCATCAGGATGGCTGAGGCCCAACTCCACGAAAGCGCCTCTCTGCACCTGCTTGGTCTCATGCTGTCCACTGACCTGAAGTGGAACAAATATATTGAATCTACAGCTTCATCTACTGCAAGGAAAGTTGATTCTCTGTGTCACATCAGAAGGTTTTCCTCGCCAGAGTCCATCCTTCAGATCTACAAGTAAACCATTTGTCCTTGCATGGAATCCTGCTGCCATATATGGTCTGATGCTCCTGCTGTCTATCTCGAGGTCCTAGACAAAATCCAGAGATGGATATGCAATGTGATTGATCCTGATCTGGCATCCTGTCTGCAGTCGCTATCTCACAGACGTGCTGTGGCTTCCTTCTGTCTTTTCTACAAGTACTTTCATGGCAACTGCTCCAACGAGCTACTTTCACTGGTTCCCAAATTGCATGAATTTAAGTTCGCTACTAGGCTGGCATCTCAGTCCCACACTTTCACTGTCATAATGACTAAATGTAGCCATCTCTTCTACTCCAACAGCTTCTTATCTTGCAGTATCGTCAGTGGAACTCCCTTCCTATCACTTGCTTCCCTGATAGCTGTAATCTTCAAATATTCAATTGTAATGTCAATTGATATCTTCTGATACCTTGACCCTGATCCCTGTCCTTCTCTTGATCCTTTTCCCAAATACTCTCCTTTACTCTTACTCTTTGTGGCCCCTTGGGTGCTAGTGGCACTCCTGCCTTGCTTGGGGCGAATTGCTTAAAAAAAAAAAAAAATTAGACTGCAGCAATATGTCTCAACCTTTTCAAGCAACAGCACACCTAGGAGCAAATGAAAATATCACAGCAAACTTAGCAATATTTTAAAGGGTATACATTTAAATGTTATGAAAGAAAACCATCAGTTTAAAAAAAAATACATGCACAAATATGAACTTACTTTATTTCAATGTTTCTATTCAACTATTTGTGCAACTTATCTGGTGTTTTTTCATAATTTCTTCAATGTTTGATCAAATGCGTGATGAAGTTTAATACTTATTCGTTTATTCAACTACTAGTGCTGTACCATTATGTATGCCATGACAATATTTCGTGGCATGCTTAAGAGGATCGTGCAGCAGCACAACAGTTGATAATCACTGGACTACAGATTTATTGATCTACCTACTTATATATAATATATAATACTTATATATAACAGAATATATAAATAAAAGTATATAAGAACCAACATAAAAGTGTAAATCATTCTTCAGTTCTAATAACTTAATCTAACAGAATTTACAGACAATCTCATTTTAACAATTCAAGAAGATCCAAGATTTTTATCTAAATTCAAACTGATCCAGCTTTCAAAATTCATTGAATGAAAAAAAAAAAAAATCACTAGAAAATAATTTTAATATCTTGTTTTCATAGAGTTTATCTTTCAGATCAAATATCTAATTTGAAAATATATCACTGAAGGATGCTGTTTGTTGAAATTATTTGCCTTTTGAGGTTCTTTAAATTCTTTGTTATTTGTTAAACTTCCATTATTTTTTAGCTTAAAAAAATAAAATCATTTTCTAAGGCTTTAATATCAAATTCAATACAACAACCAGTGAAAATGAATATTTTTATCTCCTAATTTATTTCTTTTATTTTTTAATATTATCAAAAGAAATTTCTTGTATTTATTGATGAATGTAAAGAAAGATTCTTTTAAAGAAATCTTTTTGAGAAAGACAGAAAAATTAATTTTTTTCTTTCCTGCTTTACAAAAAACAAAAATATTAACAAACAAATCAGGAAAAGAAGAAGAGGAAAAGAAACAACAAAAAAGAAGAAGAATAAAAGAAGAAGCATATTTTCTCTGTTTTACTTGACATTTTCTTACAATTCCATCCTTGACCCAACAGCATAAAAGAAAAAACTTGGCAAAAATGTCAATTCCAGCAAGCTCAGCTAACATTTATATCAATTATTGACATCTCAACTCAGCTTTAGGTGAAAAGCCAATTACTTATCTGTACTCTCTTAATTAGCACACAACTAATTAGTAAGTCCCAGTTGATTGATTACCATTTTTAAAGTGTGAATATCCAAACCTAATCTTCTCAAATTAGAATTTGGAGCAAGGCAGCTTAAATTTTTTGTGTGCAATTTTTTATGCGTATTTTTGGGGAAAACTAACAATAGCTTGAAATATTTTGAATAAATAACATTTCTAACTGTTCATGCAGTATGATACCCAACACTGAATATTTCAATACTCTCCTTTATTTAAATACCCTCCTTTCAATGCCGTCCTTTATTTCAATACTCTCATTTATTTCACTACCCTCCTTTATTTCAATACTCTCATATATTTCAATAGCCTCCTTTATTTCAATACCCCCATATATTTCAATAACTTCATTTATTTCAATACCCTTCTTTATTTCAATACTCTCCTGTATTTCAATACCCTCCTTTATTCCAATACTCTCATTTATTTCAGTACCCTCCTTTATTCCAATACTCTCATTTATTTCAATATCCTCCTTTATTCAAATACTTTCACTTATTCCAATACCCTCCTTTTTTCAATACTCTCATTTATTCTATTGATTACATATAATGATAGAGTAAATTTTTGTGGTAGGAAATCGAATGATTTTTTGTTTTGTTTTTTTACAACTACCTTTTTCAGGTTATTTAATGCCAGAAAATATTTTTAGATCATAGGAGTCTTTTGGAGATAACAATGATTTACTGATGCACGTCCTACTAATTAACCCATAGCTGGGAGGAGAAGAGGTGGATTCATACCTTTTCCAAGGGTATTTGCACACAAGTGAATATAACAAACCCAACTGGAATTTGAACTCGGCTCTCCAATTTCTAATTTTGAGCCGTTATTCATTACACCATCTGCACATCCCAGCTTACAACACCTAGTATTCTCAAGGAATTACTCATCTAGGTACTGACCAGGCTTGACATTGTTTAACTTTAGTGATCATATGAGAACCGGTATATTCACGTCATATGGATGTATGCCTTCACGGTAGGAACAGATGTGAAACAATGATTGTTGTACTTTAGTACCAACTGCATTTGAAACTAATTTATTCTCTATCTGGAGAATCTCTCTTTAGGACTCCAGATTCAAACAGACTGGTTTTATTTACTATGTCCCTGATGAAGACATATTCCACAAATGGGAAACAGTGAGTCTTGGGTTTTCCCAAATTGAGGACTGCAAGCTGGAGTTTCTTTCTATATCTGGTAAAGATATATTCACAAAGGGAAATGGCACCATGGACTTGTAAGATGCTGGGGAGGTAGATTCAGCCTCTGCCTTGGTCATGGAGGGCCAAAGCTAAAGAAAGAACCTCTTGGTTTTGTTACTGTAAACCGGCTGAATTGACTGTCATTCTTGTCACTATATGGAGTTACATCACTAAGCGGCTGTCATGTGACCAACCTGAATTATCAGCCCCAAAAGAGATAAGCATCTTCTGTATCCCTATATGTTATTAGTTCTAGTGGAGATGTTATTGCAATTGCATGATGATTTCCTTTTTGTTTGTTTTTTAATAAGAGATAGTGTAGTGTGTGTATGTGGTTTATATGTCACATGGTTGGGCTATTTAAACGTCAGTTCTCCAAGGGACTAAGTCATCTTGCAGGTTTAACAAGACATGTCTTGGTATTTGGCATCTTGTGGTTGAAGAGAGAAAAAAGAGGGAGGTTATCTTTGCTCTTTCCTTTTATATTGTCTCATGCAACACTGCCAAATTAGCTTTAAGAAAATACTCTGGGAGACAAGGTGGGGGCAATCCCACAACTAGAAATCAAATAACCAATAAGTATTTTCACAGGTGAGATTAACCCGGCAATCAAATAATAATGATTGGAAAAACACTGTTTTGAATTTTGAACACAATTCAAAATAGTAGGAAGACAAGATGTTAATAACTTTAAGGCTTTATTTAACAAAAAAGAAACCAGAGTAGAACAACGTTATCAGTGTCTTTCCAAATAATGTCCTTCTCCCTAAAATACAGCACAACTTATAAAGAAAAAAATGTACATTCATTTATAGGCAATAAATTTAGATATGAAACATTAGTTTACATAAAGAAGAGTTGGTATAACACAAAAGAATAATGTTCATTTACATAACAAACACCAATGGATATATATTCCACCCTATCAGAAGTGTTGTTGATAACCATTTTCCAAAGCTATGTCTAAAACTTACCTCAGCCTTCCTTTGCCTTCTACAATTCCCAGCTAAGCTAGTTGATACTGAAAACACTCCCTGAGGTTAAGAAATTTCCTTACCCTATCCATTCTCTAACAATTAGCACACATATCTCAACACATGTCAAATATTCATGTCAGGATCCATTAACAACAATAATTCACGCACTAATGACTACAACACATGACAAAATTTAATGCCAACGTTAGTAAGAATTTATGTTCTAAACTATAAATGTGTGTGGAATATATCGAGCTCTTTTGAATATCTTGGGAATCAGTTGTGCATCCTCAGTGTAAATTGGCAGCAAATCAGAAGCAAATTTGCTTTACATGCTGTAAGATACAATTGAGTGAGTTTGTGTACTGTGTGACTATCATGTTCTCAGTGAATATGTATCAAATTTTGCTTGAAAATTGGACGTTCATCCACAGGAACTATTAAATGGTTAAGCTGGCTTTTGGGGATGGTTCAAGTTAAGACAAGATAAAATTTGGAGTTCCCAACATTTCATACTTGCTTGGAAACATTAAAAGAATTTACATTCTGGAATTCTTTCAACAAAGAACACAAGATTGCTGAATGCTTGTAGACTGCAATCAAAGAAAATGGGTGATTGACAGTGTGAGAACTGGAAAAAAATCTAAGGATTCCATGGATTATCCTGGAAGTTTTCCTGCTATTTTGAATATTTTGACTGCTTATTGTTTATGTCTTGGGCAGAGATTTTTCAGCAAAACATGGCACCACCCAAATTGTGTTAGCACCCACCACAGTTTGGGGTTGGCTCACTGCAACATTTAGCTCTGTCATATCCTGCCGGTACTCCCACATTTTTTAAAAACAACCATAAGAAAAAGCTTAACTAGCAATCAACGTAAAACAGAGTCAGCATAAAAAAAGGCCCCACAGCATCCAAAAAAAAAAAAAAAAAAAAAAAAAGCACCTTCTAGGGTCCAAACAACTGGGATCAAAAAGTGTAGTATCTGTTCCAGCAGCTGAAAGCCAGCCCATAGCTCTAGCCAGCCATCATCATCTGCAGCTACAGCTCACCATCAGCCACTGCTCCAACAGGCTTCCAGTTCCCGCTGCTTCAACTGGCTTCCAGTTCCCACTACTTCAACAGGCTTCCAGTTCCCGCTGCTCCAACAGGCTTCCAGTTCCCGCTGCTTCAACAGGCTTCCAGTTCCCACTGCTTCAACAGGCTTCCAGTTCCCACTGCTTCAACAGGCTTCCAGTTCTTGCTACTTCAACAGGCTTCCAGTTCTTTCCTTGTCAGCAGCAATGATATGCAATAAACTGTCTTTTTCAGGACAACACTTTTCAGCAACTACAAAAAATTTACCAGGACAACACTCTTCTCCCCTCTACATGAGCATGCAGAGATATATTTTGCCTAGTTTCACTCTAAACTTATTTTTCTTTATGTATTTTTCTTTAACAAAAATAAACTTGGCAATATTTTTTTTTTCACTCAGGTCTTTGTTTTGTTTGTTGTTGTCTTCCATCATTCAATATCTGCTTGCAGACCAATATACTGCCCACAATAGTCCTTCCCATGACTAACATTGTCCTGAAAAAGAATCTTGACTGGAATACTAAGATAACTATTTAAGGCCCTGGGGAGAGGACTTTGAATGAACAAAGACACCATTTTAGGCCACTTATATTTAATGGTTGGATTATTGCCAGGCATACCCCATATTATGAACTTCCTCAGTTCAGCATATTGTAGAATAAATAATAATGTTTTTGTTATTGATACTACTTCATTTTATTCTCAATTGTTTATTCTTTCACAAGTTCCAGTGTTGTGCTTCGGTTAGTGTTACTAAGTACATTCCACTTCTTTCATTTTGCCTGCCACTCTATTCCCAAGAGAATGTCAACCAACCATGCAAATATTGTATTGACCTAAGTACATGATCTGTTATGCAGTCTTTACAATCTACTACCATCACTACAACAAACGGATAAGTACCATCCTCAGACAACACAGTTCATTCCAATTTCCCCACTACTCCACCATTTCACATTAAACTTTTTTTACATGAAAAAGTTAATATTTTTTTTTGCAGTACAGAAAAAATTAAGTCAGTGATCAGAAGTGAATTCAGTTGTTACTGACAAAATATATTTATTGTACGGATAAATGTAAATGTATTGCAAATGATTCTACTATAGGAATCTTTTCTGTTAATTCTGTCAACAACTCCATCCTACAGAATGAAAAATTATAAAAAAACAGGGAGTCAATCACATTTTGTAAGTGCGGATGATATTTGAGGTACTGACAAGGAAATTTTTACAATTTAAAAATAAAAAAATCAGTTTTTGGCTTGTTTATCAGGGTGAGAACAATGTAGACCCCACATTTAGAAATAGCGCACGAGTTGCTCACATTTGGGTCGATTGCAAAGGTGAACCCATCTGGAGTGCAATGGAAGAGCCTTGCTCTGGGAGAGTTGGTATGAATTTTAGTAAATATAAATTCATTTTATTTTGGGGAGAATTAACAGAAAAATCCTATTATAGATATATATTGAAAATTCTAAAGTAAAGAACTGCCAGTGAATGCAAGCATTTCTGATAGAATAGACCTATTAGATGATTATTGATAGAATAGACCTATTAGATGATTATTGATAGAATAGACCTATTAGATGATTATTGATAGAATAGACCTAATAGATGATTATTGATAGAATAGATCTATTAGATGATTAGCGATAGAATAGACCTAATAGATGATTATCGATAGAATAGATCTATTAGATGATTAGCGATAGAATAGACCTAATAGATGATTATCGATAGAATAGATCTATTAGATGATTATTGATAGAATAGACCTAATAGATGATTATTGATAGAATAGACCCATGAGATGTATAACATGATTCATAAAAGAATTGTTTTTTCGTTTTTCTTTTGTAGAAGGTTAGTAAAATTCAACAAAAAATGGAAACATCTATAGGATTGGTTACTATGTCATGTAACATAAGATACATTAGGAAAATGATTAAAACAAATGGTTAGGGAATTGTGAAAAAGAATCAAGTTTTAAATCTCCTAAGTCAAGCTACAAAGAGAAAACCACAAAAGTAACACCCAACTGTCTGCAAGAATGAGTCACAGACAAAGATTAAAACAATCACTAAACAAACAAAAAATGTAAAACCACTTTTTGTGTGTGTGTTTCAATACTGGACATGTAGAGAGGAACTGTCCAGTTCTAGGTACACATACACCACAACATAATTTTAATTTTATATTTCAGCTCTGAATAGATGTTTTTCTTCAGCCATTGACAGATAAAAAAATGTCAATGGCTAAAGTAAAAATTTATTCAGAGAATTGAAATATAGTTAAAATTCTGTATAAGAAAAAAATAGGTAAAACATTTCTATATATATAGATACAGGTATAGTAAATTTTACAAGCATACAATTGTTCTGACTGCTAAGATTATGACCTGGCATAACTAAGTTTCTCATCTGCTTGTCAGTCATGAAAAATCAACATTCTAAATATTGGCTTTGATCTGATCTTGAACACTGTTTGTAGGCAATGAAACAAAACATAACCATGTCAGTAGTAACTTCAAACCCAAAGCTGAACAGAAATAGATATGAACAAGATAGATAGATAGATAGATAGATAGATATGAACAGTCTGAGATAGATAGATAGATATGAACAGTCTGAGATAGATAGATAGATAGATATGAACAGTCTGAGATAGATAGATAGATAGATATGAACAGTCTGAGATAGATAGATAGATATGAACAGTCTGAGATAGATAGATAGATATGAACAGTCTGAGATAGATAGATAGATATGAACAGTCTGAGATAGATAGATAGATATGAACAGTCTGAGATAGATAGATAGATATGAACAGTCTGAGATAGATAGATAGATATGAACAGTCTGAGATAGATAGATAGATATGAACAGTCTGAGATAGATAGATAGATATGAACAGTCTGAGATAGATAGATAGATATGAACAGTCTGAGATAGATAGATAGATATGAACAGTCTGAGATAGATAGATAGATATGAACAGTCTGAGATAGATAGATGGATGGATGGATGGATGGATGTTGGATTTAACGGCATGTCAACTCCTATTTGGGTCAATTTATGCTGAAGCCTTATTAATTTATGAATCTAAGTTGGTTATTTTGTATAAAAGGTTGAAAGGCTGTTGGGTTTCATAATTTTCTGTATTTTTGGGGATTGCTTTTTGTGACTGTTTCTGATTGTGTATTTTAATGTTTACATTCATAGATGCATATATATGTCTATAAGCACACATATATACACTATTTGAAAGGGTTATATTTTATTGAGGATTTTTATTTCCTTGAGAAAACTGTATATTTTTTCTGTGTCTGTATTTTTGAATATTTCTTTTAAATCTTTTCCATTGAGATATTTCTGTCTTATTCTAGTTATGATTTTGCATTCCATTAGAATATGTCTCATTGTGATTAGGCTTCCACATCTACATTTTGGTTGATTTGTCTTTTTTAATATATAAGAATGAGTTATGGCAATAATATTTTTTCAAAAACGTAGAGCTGGTAATAATGTTTCTTTTCAAAAACGTATAGCTGATAATAATATTTTTTTCAAAAACGTATAGCTGGTAATAATATTTTTTCAAAAAAGTAGAGCTGGTAATAGTATTTTTCCAAAAATGTAGAGCTGGTAATAATATTTTTTCAAAAACGTAGAGCTGGTAATAAAATTTTTCAAAAACGTAGAGCTGATAATAATATTTTTTCAAAAACGTAGAGCTGGTAATAATGTTTTTTCCAAAAACATAGAGCTGGTAATAATGTTTTTTTTTCAAAAACGTATAGCTGGTAATAATATTTTTCAAAAACGTAGAGCTGGTAATAATATTTTTTCATTTTCATTCTGGTCTTTTGTGATCTTTATAAAAAAGCAATTATTTTGTTGATAATATTTATCAAATATGCGGATGTAGTTTGTCGTCATACCCAGGACGCGAATGTAGTTTGTCGTCATACCCAGGACGCGAATGTAGTTTGTCGTCATGCCCAGGATGCGGATGTAGTTTGTCGTCATACCCAGGACGCTAATGTAGTTTATCGTCATACCCAGGACGTTGGAAAGACCTGGAAGTTCACTATTTGCCCATAGCTGGGACCCCAACAGGTGCTACCACCCCGGGTCTGGGTGGACCTGGGAACACCAGCAATTAAGAGGTGGTTCCACGCTTCCTCAAAACCTCCTGATCAGAGGCCTTGCTGTTGGATGCAGTTTAGCGTCGTACCCAGGACGAGATAGATAGATATGAACAGTCTGAGATAGATACATAGATAGATATGAACAGTCTGAGATAGATAGATAGATAGATATGAACAGTCTGAGATAGATAGATAGATAGATATGAACAGTCTGAGATAGATATGAACAGTCTGAGATAGATAGATAGATAGATAGATAGATAGATACGAACAGTCTGAGATAGATAGATAGATATGAACAGTCTGAGATAGATAGATAGATAGATAGATAGATAGATATGAACAGTCTGAGATAGATAGATAGATAGATAGATAGATAGATAGATAGATATGAACAGTCTGAGATAGATAGATAGATAGATATGAACAGTCTGAGATAGATAGATAGATATGAACAGTCTGAGATAGATAGATAGATAGATATGAACAGTCTGAGATAGATAGATAGATAGATAGATATGAACAGTCTGAGATAGATAGATAGATATGAACAGTCTGAGATAGATAGATAGATATGAACAGTCTGAGATAGATAGATAGATATGAACAGTCTGAGATAGATAGATAGATATGAACAGTCTGAGATAGATAGATAGATAGATATGAACAGTCTGAGATAGATAGATAGATAGATATGAACAGTCTGAGATAGATAGATAGATAGATATGAACAGTCTGAGATAGATAGATAGATATGAACAGTCTGAGATAGATAGATAGATATGAACAGTCTGAGATAGATAGATAGATAGATAGATAGATAGATAGATATGAACAGTCTGAGATAGATAGATAGATATGAACAGTCTGAGATAGATAGATAGATATGAACAGTCTGAGATAGATAGATAGATATGAACAGTCTGAGATAGATAGATAGATATGAACAGTCTGAGATAGATAGATATGAACAGTCTGAGATAGATAGATAGATATGAACAGTCTGAGATAGATAGATAGATAGATAGATATGAACAGTCTGAGATAGATAGATAGATAGATATGAACAGTCTGAGATAGATAGATAGATAGATATGAACAGTCTGAGATAGATAGATAGATAGATAGATAGATAGATAGATAGATATGAACAGTCTGAGATAGATAGATAGATAGATAGATAGATAGATATGAACAGTCTGAGATAGATAGATAGATAGATAGATATGAACAGTCTGAGATAGATAGATAGATAGATAGATATGAACAGTCTGAGATAGATAGATAGATATGAACAGTCTGAGATAGATAGATAGATATGAACAGTCTGAGATAGATAGATAGATAGATATGAACAGTCTGAGATAGATAGATAGATATGAACAGTCTGAGATAGATAGATAGATATGAACAGTCTGAGATAGATAGATAGATATGAACAGTCTGAGATAGATAGATAGATATGAACAGTCTGAGATAGATAGATAGATAGATATGAACAGTCTGAGATAGATAGATAGATAGATAGATAGATATGAACAGTCTGACATAGATAGATAGATAGATATGAACAGTCTGACATAGATAGATAGATAGATATGAACAGTCTGACATAGATAGATATATAGATAGATATGAACAGTCTGACATAGATAGATAGATAGATAGATATGAACAGTCTGACATAGATAGATAGATAGATAGATAGATATGAACAGTCTGACATAGATAGATAGATATGAACAGTCTGACATAGATAGATAGATATGAACAGTCTGACATAGATAGATAGATATGAACAGTCTGACATAGATAGATAGATATGAACAGTCTGACATAGATAGATAGATATGAACAGTCTGACATAGATAGATAGATATGAACAGTCTGACATAGATAGATAGATATGAACAGTCTGACATAGATAGATAGATATGAACAGTCTGAGATAGATAGATAGATAGATATGAACAGTCTGAGATAGATAGATAGATAGATATGAACAGTCTGAGATAGATAGATAGATAGATAGATATGAACAGTCTGAGATAGATAGATAGATAGATATGAACAGTCTGAGATAGATAGATAGATAGATATGAACAGTCTGAGATAGATAGATAGATATGAACAGTCTGAGATAGATAGATAGATATGAACAGTCTGAGATAGATAGATAGATATGAACAGTCTGAGATAGATAGATAGATATGAACAGTCTGAGATAGATAGATAGATATGAACAGTCTGAGATAGATAGATAGATAGATATGAACAGTCTGAGATAGATAGATAGATAGATATGAACAGTCTGAGATAGATAGATAGATAGATATGAACAGTCTGAGATAGATAGATAGATAGATATGAACAGTCTGAGATAGATAGATAGATAGATATGAACAGTCTGAGATAGATAGATAGATAGATATGAACAGTCTGAGATAGATAGATAGATATGAACAGTCTGAGATAGATAGATAGATATGAACAGTCTGAGATAGATAGATAGATATGAACAGTCTGAGATAGATAGATAGATAGATAGATAGATAGATAGATATGAACAGTCTGAGATAGATAGATAGATAGATAGATAGATATGAACAGTCTGAGATAGATAGATAGATAGATATGAACAGTCTGAGATAGATAGATAGATAGATAGATAGATATGAACAGTCTGAGATAGATAGATAGATAGATAGATATGAACAGTCTGAGATAGATAGATAGATATGAACAGTCTGAGATAGATAGATAGATAGATATGAACAGTCTGAGATAGATAGATAGATATGAACAGTCTGAGATAGATAGATAGATATGAACAGTCTGAGATAGATAGATAGATAGATAGATATGAACAGTCTGAGATAGATAGATAGATAGATAGATATGAACAGTCTGAGATAGATAGATAGATAGATATGAACAGTCTGAGATAGATAGATAGATAGATAGATATGAACAGTCTGACATAGATAGATAGATAGATATGAACAGTCTGACATAGATAGATAGATAGATAGATAGATATGAACAGTCTGACATAGATAGATAGATAGATAGATATGAACAGTCTGACATAGATAGATAGATATGAACAGTCTGACATAGATAGATAGATATGAACAGTCTGACATAGATAGATAGATATGAACAGTCTGACATAGATAGATAGATATGAACAGTCTGACATAGATAGATAGATATGAACAGTCTGACATAGATAGATAGATATGAACAGTCTGACATAGATAGATAGATAGATATGAACAGTCTGACATAGATAGATAGATATGAAAAGTCTGACATAGATAGATAGATATGAACAGTCTGACATAGATAGATAGATATGAACAGTCTGAGATAGATAGATAGATATGAACAGTCTGAGATAGATAGATAGATAGATATGCAATGACTCAGATAGAAATGAACAGACAGATAGATTCATGGATAGATAGAAACTGAAATCGCGAGGTAGATATAGAGAGAAATATGAATAGAGATAAAGAGAGAGAGAGAGAGAGAAACAGGTTTAACCCTTTATCCTTCAACATGCTCAAACCCACTCGGTAAATATCAGCTTTCAAAGTCGCACTACTTGTAGTCAAAGTCTCACTGCATTACTTCCTGCATTATTCGTGATGATGATGTCATATATTATGGCCAAGTATACATGTGGTGGGTTACAGCAGGTTGCGTAGTGACAGACGGAGAGAGAGAGAACAGATATATATATATATATATATATATATATATATATATATATCTATATATATATATATATATATATCTATATATATATATATATATATATAGAGAGAGAGAGAGAGAGAGAGGAAGAGAGTGAGAGAGTGAGAGAGAAAAAGGAATGTGAACATGTTGATATAGATAGATATGAACACTCGGAGAAAGAAAGATAAAAATAAATATAGAGAGAGATGTAGAAAAAAGTGATATAAATATATTGAGATAGATATAAACAGTGTGATGGTTTGATAGATAGACATGAATAAACTGAGACAGACAGGTAGGTAAATAGATAGATATATAAATAGACAGATAGATAAACAGATAAATAATAAACAGAATGAGATAGAAAGAAAGAAAGAAAGATAATGAACAGAATAAGATAGATACCCTGAGATTGTTTTGACATTCTGAAATGAAGTGACTTCATTATTTGGAGAACATAATTCTTGTCTGAATCTAAAAAAATACTTACAGAACTAATTTTTAGAGAGTATTATTCTACATCCTATTAAAAGATCACATTTCTATCAGAATGGTTTCGCCAAATGATTTTTAGCAATGAAAGCAGCTTTAATTTAGAATTGCTCTTGAAATGTATCATAGAAGATTCAATGATGAAATATATCATCTTTATTATCTGTCTTTTCTGGTTGGAGCAGGCATTTTTATTTGAGTTGCTTTTTCAAAAAGTCATTGTACAGAAAACAAAACTTAAATACTGCAAAATATGTGAATATTCTGTGTTGACGATTGCATCCCACTGGCAAAAAATCTTTTTTTCTAATAGAAATGTTGGGTAGAATTTTACCAAAACAGAAGGAAATCAAACAGAAAAAAATCAGCCCAAATTCATTGTTTCTTTCTGCACACATTTTGTGTGTCTGCTTTACAGACTTCATTGAAAACAAGGTTGCTCTTGCATCTATACACACCTGCTGTTTTCGTGCAATAAATAGTCTTCATCTTCATTGTTGTCATCTCAACATTTTGGCTGTTGTGCACTCTGAACTTCATCAGATGTATATAGACCTGGAATTCAGAACTGAACACTTTATTTAATCTACAGGGACATGCTGTTCTTGTTCCACTGCTCATGTCTATGGATATCTTATTGTTTACTCTGTCCATGTTCATATTGCCCAGCCCAGGAATTGAACTCACAATTACTATGCCAACAAATTCACTTTAATCCATTAGGCTATTTCCCTAGAGAAGAACTTGGAGCTCTAAACCTAGCCTGCCTGTTGATGAGTGCTGCTGCTGCTTGTCATACTTGACTGCACTCACTGAAACTTCTCTTTATTACAACTGCTGCTGAAGATATGCTGTCATTTGTCTTTGTTTCCTTATTAACGGCCCCTATATCATATTTATTTTTATACTAGACTTACTAAGGCAATTCACATGGACTAGCATATGTGCTGATTCTTTTTTTTACTAAAATTAAGAACTAACCCCAGACATGGGCAGTGGGATGAGAACAGTCTACCCCTGTATACTAAATAATGGGTCCAGTTTGGGATTTTCTATAGGTTACCTGGATCGATATAAACCTGAAGAAGGCTGGAAGGAACAACTGTCGAAACTTTGTGATAACAACAACAAAGATGAGGACAATAGTCCAAATGTAAATAGTGTAACAAAGGTGCTTTCATCAACAGTGATGTCTTTGGCCATTAACCAAACCAACCAGAATCAGCAGAAACTAACTTTAAACTACATATGCATGTTGATTTCTCCGAAGAGTCTCACTTGATGACATATATGTATAGATTTTCTCCACATCTTTGTCTCAGCTATTACCTTTTGTTATACCCTGAATGAACTCCAGTGGTGGATCTACTATGAAACTAATGAAGCTTAAGCTTCAAGGTCCCTAATTCCAGAGGGACCCCTGAAGCAACTTTTTTAATGAGTCAATTTTTCAATAAAATGTTTTTTTTTAAGTGTTTATTATTAAAATACGGCCATTTTAGTGATAGAATCATAAGCCGATGTGTTGAAGTAGCTAATGTTGGCCTTAGAATATGCTCAAATCCCCATTTCATATGGCCTCAAAATTATCCTGTAATTGATCAAATTTCAAAATTTTCTTGGAGGCTTGCAGCACCCAAATTCCAAGCTGTATGGACTCATTGAGCTCACCAGAATCATAGCCAAAATTTTGGCAGTTGATTCCTCAAATCTGTTGTTGCTGGTTTACAAAGGAACTCCTATATCTATTCAGGCTTCAGGGATCCAAAAATGTAGGCCTATCACTGATTGATTCTCAGATTCCCACAACTGTTATATGTTTCACTAGAACAAGCAAATGATCAAAACTTGCAGATCATAGGAAATAAAAACTCTTATCGCAACCATGTCCCCATTGGTTGTTTTGTCACTTCCACATTTTTCTTTCTTGTTAATCGTAAGGTCATCATTACACACAACACAGTTGCATCTCAGTGTTCCTACACTATTTGTTTATGTCACCAATATATTTTTTATTGCTTTAGAAGTAAAAATAATATAAACTTAGGTGAAAATCTGACAGTATAGTAAATTTATAAGACAATTCAGGATCTTCTACTTTGACATATTTCACTGATGAACTGGGGAGCATTGCATTTTATTTTTACAGCATCATCAGAAAAATAATTTTATTTCAGTTACATTTTATAGGAATCTGTGGTCTGATGTTCTTAGTCTGCTGTCTGTATTTTTTGGTATCATTTTTTTCTAAGATACTATTTAGTAGAAAAATATCTCCTATTTCTATAAGAATAATATAAGAACCTTTTTTCAATCATTTCACTCCAAACAAGGCAATAAAGGCACTAAGATGCAAGGGGTTACTGAATGTTTTAGAATATGAGAAAACCTACTATTAAGGTTTGTTTGCTTGTTTTACAGCATATCAACCTTAATGGGTTATTTAATGCCAACAACAAATTTTTATTGCTGGTAATATTATTTTTTTTCAAAAATCTATCTCTGGGAATATTTTTTTCTTCAAAAATCTATTTCTGAGAATATTTTTCCTTCAAGAAATCTATAGCTGGTAATGGTTTTTTTTTTTTTTTTTTTTCAAAGAATATATAGCTGTTTGTATTGCTGGTATTTTTTTTTTTAAGTATTGCTAATAATAATTTTTCCTTCAAAAATTATTGCTGGGAATTTTTTTTTTTACAAAGTATTTCTGGTATTAAAACCTATTTTTACACAAGTTTGGGTGTTAACTATTTGCCCATAGCCAGGACCCTAACAGGGGCTACCACCCAGGGTCAGGGTGGACCTGGGAACACCAGCAATTAAGAAGTGGTTCCACACTTCTCAAAACCTCCTGAGCAGAGGCCTGGCTGTTGGACATAGTTTATCGTCTTACCCAGGACACGGATGTAGTTTATTGTCATACCCAGGATGAGCTACTATAAAGGAGAGAGAACAATAAAAGAACAAGAATTAAGAAGAGAGAAGATAATAATTGACTTTGCATTTAAATTTTTGAAAATCAAAGTTGACTGGGAAGCAAGAAAGTGAAAGAGTTCCACAAGCAAGAAGTGCAAGTGAAGAAACTGTTAGCATAGAACTTACGGTTCCATCTAGCCATTTCAACTGGAAAACAATGAGACCTTACCAACAATCTAGTAATGAGCTTAAATTCAAAAGGCTAGGTACCAAAGAGGAAAGTTTCAGCTTTAAATAAACCACAAAAGGTTGATAAGCCATAAAAAAAATAAATAAATAAAATCAATTCTGAATACGAATATGGTCATCCTCATTCCAAAATATATCTGGTCACAAAGGTTTGGAATCAGAGTTTTTATTACAATATATGCACTGATGGCATTGCAATTGATCATCATATGTCATAACTAACAATGTATATAGCAACAACTGTTAATATTTGTGCATTTTGTATTCTTTAAATGTATTAATACACAACCTCAGTGATGTCGTAAACCATAGGTCATTGTGGGCTTCAGGCCTTGCATTGTCATACCCCTTCTCTGTAGCCACACAGTGAATACTGATCAAATATCTATTAATGTACCAGTGATGAGTGACATAACCTCCCATCACGGGATACAAAAAAGCCATGTCCCACTGCAACACAACATATTTAATCTGACTGCATAATTTAACATAATTTCTTTTTTCAAATGAAACATTCATCATTACAATTTGGTCCCCAAAACAAAAATTACTTATGACTCAACTTAATATATATAAAATACAATTATATTTGGTTGGATTGATGTGAGTTTGTGACCCTGGGTTTCACGCTTTTGCAATCGTTATATTTATATACACACACTTTTCACATAAAATACAATTTTATATATATATATATATATATATATATGTATGTATTTTTTGTGTAAGACATTTTACAGAGCACATAGATACTACACTCTGATCCAAATATTTATTCACTTTCTCACAAAGGCACATGGTCTATTTAATGTTGTTCTTTGTTGGAAAATGAAATAAATAAATAAAATAATAATAATGATGAATAATTTTTTTTTAAGCATTTCACCCTAAGCAAGGAGGGGGTGCCACTAGCACGCAAGGGGTTACAGAGAGTGGGAGCAAAAGTGAAGAGGCATGATAGAGGAAAGGATGAAGAGAAGAACAGGGAATAGATCAAGGAATCTGGATATGTCGATTGACATTGCATTTGAATAGTTGGAGATTATAGCTATCAGGGAAGCGATTAAGAGGAAGGGAATTCCACAGACAGGAAGTGTGAGACATGAAGCTATTGGAGTCGAAGAGACGGCGACATTTAACCATTTCGACAGTGAAAGGGTGGGACTAAGATGTCGACCTAGTAGCATGTTTAAATTCATGCAGTTTGGGAACTAGCAAAAGTAGCTCATTGGAGCAGTTACCGTGAAAGTATTTGTAGAAAGTATTTGTGCCGTCACTTCCCTCTACTATTTGTAGAGGGAAGTGACAGCACATCTATAAGACAGTGACTGTAAATGAGGTGCCAGATCAGGGCCAATCACATTGCATATCCGACTCTGGATTTTGTTGAGAACCTTAAGGCAAACAGCGGGGGAGTCCAAACCATATATGTCAGCAGTATTCCATGCACGAGCAAATGGTTGATTTAGTGATTTGAAAGATGAACCCGAGAAAGAAAAAAAGGAAAACATTTTCCCATGATGCTAGGAGTAAAGGAACCAGAAATATGATTATCTCACTTGGTTTTGTCCAGCATTGTTAGGTGGTGTTGTTGAAGCCTATAAAAAGGCAGACATTTCCTGCCTCACTCTCTTTCTCTCTCTTGCTCCAAGATGTAGCACTATGTGGTAATTACTTTCCCACTGATGAATATTAGCTTCCCTAGTCCACTGATGACTGAAGTCTCTTCTCACTTTCCGACAGCACTCATATATTTTTTTCAAAAACCTCAAGCTAGGAAGTAGGTCAAGCATTCTCTCTGGTTGCTTCAACTCAGTGCAAGGCTGACATGAGCACCAACATAGTAATGATACTTGTACTAACTTACCTTAACTTCTGAACCAAGAAAAAGAAAACAGACATCCCATAAACATGTTTAACCTTCCAATGATAAAGTAAGTAAGAACTTTCCTTTGGTTGTTCCAACTCTGGGCAAAGCTGACTTGAGCTCAACCATGAATATGATACTTATACTTACCTACTCTAACCCTATCTTCTGAACCAGAAAGAGAATGGATATACCGAAAAACACTGAGAACTTTCTTTCACTACAGTCACCATAAAAAAGAATAAACGTCCGTAGTAGAACCCAAGTTTTTCTATGCTTCTATCTTCTTTGTTTACATATTGAACACACACTCACATAAAATACACACAAGCACACAACCTTCTTAACCTCCATATGTTTGCATAGATATCTGTGAGCAAGGACAAATATTGTCTAGTCCATTATCATTTTGGCATTGAAATCCTTTGACCATCCCTCATTAGTGCATTGAGGGTGGTGTTGACATAGACCTGGAATTCCTGGAAGGAGACCTAACTCATCACAGGACATAGACTGCCCAAATATATAAACATCGTGTTGATGTCACATGCCATAGTACATGCTGATTCTCAACAGAGAGCTGGAGAGTAACACTTTGATCATAGGCAGAGCACCGCAAACATTCTGATCTTACATTCATATATAAATAAGAAGCTGAATACCACAAAATAAAAAGTGGTAAGGTATAAATTAAATCTTAAAAGAAGGGACCAAATCAGATATTAGATTTTAATGATACCTGATTTTACATTTTGTATCTGATCCTCACCTAAAATGAACATATTATTTAAATATATCGTCCCGCTATAAGCATTCTTTTGTTTTGATTTTAAATACACAATTTATTTTGCTTTTCAATTGTACATATTTTCTGGAATAAGATACATAGATTTGTTCTGCTATTGAAATTATTACAAGTCTTTCAAAGTAACCCCCCTTTTAATGGGCCCCTTGGCATTGTTACAACAATCCCTGTGACTGGCTCAAAAGGAACCCATCATAAGGCCCCTTGCTAAAGCTGCTTTGTCCTGATCTGTGCGCCATGTTTGAATCTTTCTTCCTCTTTCCCACATTGGCTTTCAACAAGTAGCAGGTACAAAAATCTGCTCACAGAAAAAACTTCACCAATAAATCTATAGAACCAGGATTGTAGCACCTACTCCATGTGAAGAAATATCTTCTCAATCCTCAGGATGCTGAGACAATGCTGTCACCAACACAACAACAAGAAATCATAAGACCTCAAAGAACTGTTAACAGGGTGTTTCTTTTTTGACCATTTTTTTCACCACTATTGTTGCAAACCTTCTTTCTCCTTTTCTTCCTTTCTCTTTTCTTGTCATGCTCATAAAAGGTTTGAATCTCAAAGGTTTGGTTTCATTCTTTTTTCTCATGTGGTGTCATGTCACTGAATTATGGTTTTTTTCTACAGTGGTAATTACTTATCTTTTTGAACAAATTTAAACCAGTGAAATACCAACAATGCATATAAGACTTATTTCTGATTTCTTTTAAACATCATATCTAGTGATGCATGTATTTGAGTAGACATTCCTGTATTTTTTATTTTTTCAAACAGTGTAAATCTATGCCTACCAGCACTCAAGAGACTTAATAAAAAAACGTGCATGATTGTAGATTTTATATTGTTTAAAATAACAACATGTGTATCTACTGAATATAATGTTTAATGTCAAATTATAAATACAATTCATTAATTCCTTAGAAATATAAGACTTACATAAAAGTTTCAGAAGTTAATATTTCAATAAAAAAAAAAATAGCAAACAAAATGAAGAATTCTAATTTACTTTGAAAATTAAAGTCAATAATTATTTTAAACAATGATACAGCTCAGCTCAATAACATTGTCATAGATGGGAGACAAAAAGGACAAATTCAGTTTTCTGTTTATTTCTCAGGAAGAAAAAGAGAAGAGAAAGTTTCCTTTTGAGAGCATGCTTTTTTAAAGCTATTCATCAGCTGCTGCTGCTGCTGCTAATAAACCCAATACTGCTATCAACATGATCTAGACTTACTACACAATGCGTCATTCAAATAAGCCAGTTGCTTACTGTATATTAAACAGTAAAATTTTGTCTAGTTTCCATCAATTCATAATTGCAATGCTGAAGGCTGTCCTGGATTTAGCCATGGTTTTATTTTGGATTCCTGCAATAAATCTATTTTTATCACCAATTATATTGTCCCAAAATGACCTTTTTTCAAGGAAAGAATAACATGGTTAACACTGACCAACTCTCAGTTTCCATAAATTCATGTTGAATCTATTTCCTTAGCTTCTAAAGGTTTTCCCAAGACTTTCATGCAATACCGATTGATCCATTTTTTAATTTTTTTTCTTTTTTCACTTTTAATTTTCTTTCAAATGTTCCTCCTCCTCTTCATCAGTTTCCAAGTTCAAAGGTTTCCTCGTCTGTTCTTTTTTCTTAAACTAAAAATGTCTATTTTTTAAAATCTGCAAACCATCCTTCATACCTTGTTTGCACCTACTGCATCATGTCTATAAATCCCAGCGACCTGTTGCCTATTTTCTGAAGTAATCTTTCTCAGATCAAATATGAATAGTGACCAGCACTGAATGTATGTTTGATACTCAATTATGAATTTTGCCAAAATAAAAAGTATCATTTTTCTGTAAACAATTCTTAAAGATTACTTGCACATGCAATTAATAGTTGAGTAAATTTCAAATACTTCTAAGATTTTCACTAATATTGACTTGTCACAGTAAACTTCTGCATCAGTCTAAGATTACAGAAAAGTCTATACCAGAGTTTTAAATATGCCTGTAACTGATCTAAAAATAACATATCCTAAAAAATCAAAATAATGGTTGAGTGGATGCTATATTTTCCTTGGCAGAATCTCATAAAAAACAATACCTATTCCTTGAATTTCATAAGGTATTGTAATCGCTTTTCTACATTTATTAATAAAATTTACAGGTTATCTCAGAGCACTGTTTAAAAATAATATGACAAGTGTCATCTAGTAATAATTAGGACTTTCCCTGAAGTAGCAGTGATGAACATGGAAAATATAAAAATATTGAATATTTTTATTGGTTTATTATTTACTTATTACATTCATAGCAATAGTCATACTCTTCTTTTATTTTAATCATTTCACCCTGAGTAAGGCAATAAAGTCACTAAGACTCAAGGGGGTTACAGAGTGTGAGAGAATATGAGAAAAAGAAAACATTAGAGATAACAATAAAAGAACAATTAAGAAGGTAACGAATGATATTGCACTTACATTTTTGAAAATCAGTGTTGACTGGAACACAAGAAGCCAGAAGAGAGTTCCACAAGTGAGAAGTGCAAGTGAAGAAACTGTCAGCATAGAACTTCCGGTTACATCTAACCATTTCAACTGTAAAATGACGAGACCTTGCCGCCAATCTAGTAGTATGCTTAAATTCATAAATTCTCGGTACCAAAGAGAAAAGCTTATCAGAACAATTACCATGAAAGTATTGATAGAAAAGGCAGAGAGAGGCTACATTAAGATGGTGGGAAAGTGACAGAAGCCGAGATGCCAGGTTAGTTCCAATAACATTGCAAATTCTTATTCGGATATTGTCAAGAATCTCTAAATACATAGAAGTACAAGACCAGATTAATTTTTAATCCGGGTCAATCTTCCTTATGAAATTACTAAATGGAAATTGTCTTGAATGGCCACTCCTCTAGGTCTTTTCTGCATTAATGCAGGTGTCTCCAGGGCTTTATCCCTGGACCTACACTGTCCCATGATAATATAAAAATATAAGAAAAAGAAAAACATTATTGAGGAGAAAGACTAACAAAAGAACAGGAACTAAGAAGATGGAAGATAACGATTGACATTGCGTTTAAATTTTTGAAGATCAGAGTTGACTGGAAAGCAAATAACTGAGCCAGTAGAGAGTTCCACAAGTGAGAAGTGTGAGAGAAGAAACTGTTTGCATAAAAGTTACAGTTACATCGAGCCCTTTCAACAGTAAAATGATGAGACCTTACTGCCAATCTAGTACAGCGCTTAAATTCATAAAGTCTAGGTACCAAAGAGAAAAGCTCACCAAAACAATTATCATGAAAATATTTATAGAATTGGCACAGGGAAGCTACATTATGATGATGGGAACATTTCATTTGTAGGGTAATAATTTAACCAAAGGAAAACATTTACTTTTCTGTTTGGAACTATTTCAATGAAATCATTGAAATGCTAATGTGATTTATGTTATTGTTAACTGTGTTTTGAGATCTTGGCCTTCTGCTGGTTTTTATATCAGTTGAAATCTATATATGAGTTGGTAGCAATGGTGAACTAATGAAAAACTGTGGTGTGCTAGTTAGGATGCTTATAGTGTTACTATTGGCAACTGTAATAGTTACAATTAATTCACTTCACCTATTTCTGTTGAGTAATACTTGTTCTAAATATTTTTACCAATAATAGTAGCAGTAATAGTAACTGTTGATGTGATAGACTGGGTTGGGGATGAGAATATGAACTCGGAAAAAGTTCGAGTGATTTCTTTAGCTAACACTAAAACAGTGTGTCCTCTATTGCCTATCTAGTTCAGTGATCATCATGTAACAATCATCCCAAAGGTCTTGTGCCAGATTTGGTACAGATTCATTTAATCAAACTGATCTATTGTAATAAAAAATTGTCTTCCTTTTTATTTTATTTTTTTTTTATTCATTTTTTTTAAGGAAGGTGATTCTTTTATTTATTTATCTTTTGATTGATCTAATTTTTTTTTTATTATTATTCCTGACAAACAAAAAAAAAGGATATCATAGATTGGCCTGGCCTTGAATTGGTACAATTTTTACAACTTTTTTACCTCTTTTTTCACTTTTGCTTATTAAATCTGAAGTATTTAAAACGAGTTTGTCACAAGGTCACGTAGGAAAGAGAGAATACAAAAAAAATTGCTAGCTAGTAAGTAAGTGCGTCATTTCCTCTTTCGGCAATAATGAATACATTTTTTACTTCATTTTATTTTTAACAGAGGCGCAGGACATCAGCAACGGATTATTAATTTAATTTTATTACTTGTGATTAGTGATTTGATTGGTTTTCGACGAGTGGAGAGAGAGGGGAGATAATTAAAATAAATTCGTACAAGCAGCTGCTACCAGAATTGACTTCTCTATGTATTATTATTATTATTCTTAATTTATACATTATATAACTAAAAACTAAAGGATAAATTAACTTTCATCGACTGGTTGATCGATCTACCAGTGTGTTAGTGCCAATAACGAGCTTCACCAACCCGAACAATGCCAAGGATTCAGCTGTAGCATCAGGCCTTCACCTTTAAACTTACAAAAAGAAATGCTAGCAATAGTAGTCGTAGTAAGAATAGTATTTTTCTGTCATCATTTTTATTTATAGAAATCAGCTGATAAACTGTTTGTACCTGTATTTTTAATGTAATAGCAGTTGAACTAGTTTTTCCTTGAGAATAAAAACGTAGTAGTGTTCCCCCATCATCATCATCAGTAGAAGCATCAGCATTAGCAACATGCGCCTTCTTTTATTGGTTTTACTTCTGTTGCTCTATCCAACGATTGACAATATACATTTTTTTTCTTATCAAATAAAACATCGCTCCTGTATTTTCTTATCATTTTGTTGTTATTGTCGTCATTTTTTCTCCTTTATTTTGTGAATAAATATCTGTTGCTGGTCAAGTCATCAGCTGGTCATGGACAGAATGATGAGAACTTGGACTAACTAAACTAACTAAAACATGATTATTGTTGTTGTTATTAATCAACTGATCTTAGTACTAATTAATTTAACTAATTGCACATATATTCTACATTTAAAACATTTTTCTCATAAAAGAATTATAAAAAGTAAGACGGTTAAGTAAGTGGACTTCTTTTTACTTTACAGGTTGTTATTCCGAGTCTAAAACTTTTTTGTTGCCAATTATTTTGATATTGTAAAATTCCGTTTTTTATTTATTTAGATTTTCAATTTTCTTTCCTTTTAGTAGCTTCAATTCCTTTTCTCTACCGTTTTTTGGGGGTATATTTTTTTCATTTGTTAGCACGTTTTTTTTTCGTTTTTTTTTTACAGTAGTACACTGTATGACCTAAAGCAAAACAGAAAAATAAAACACTTCAACAAATTAAATACCATTTATTTTTGTTATTATTTGTGTACAACTCTATCGGTGTGCTATGTCTCTTGAAATGATTAGTTTGAAGAGGCAGTGAATAATGAAATAAAAGAGGATTTTAAAAAGGACGGAAAATTCGTTAATTTTCTTTTCTTTTCACTTTTTCTTTTCACTTTTTCTTTTCTTCCTACCCCCCACTCACCCCTTATTATTTTTGAAAAAAGAAAAACTGGTAGCTTGACCAGCAGCTGTTAATTTGCATAACCACCACATCTTGTATTATTTTTCGGAGGTGACGTTGTTGTTGTTATTCTACATTTAGCAATGATGCTGTTGAATATTAAGTAGGCTTATCCATATTTGTATAAGGGTGGGTAATGCATATTAATTAGCCATGCCCATATATGTGAGGGCGTGATGAATGTTAATTAGGTGTGTCCTTATATGGTGTTGTGGGCAAAGGTTCGACCAATGAGAAGCGTCCAATGCAGAGGTAAACAAAGAAGAGTGTTGTGTCTGTAACAGTGTGGTGTCTCCAGCAGCAGTGGTAAACTGGGACGACCAGCCCTTCAGCGACAATACACAAAAGATCAACACAGACATTAGCCGATCCATGGTAATCCTTCTGGACAATCTCAACTATCTGCTGGGTAAGTTACTGTAGCCCCAAATTCCCTTCGAAATATAACCTGGGAAAATATACCCGATCTGGAGAGAATCTCTCAGGAGTCCGTCATTTTGTTATTGTTAGAGAACATCTCTTTCTCTCTACGATGACTCTTGCTTTTATTTACTATTCGTCTTTTTCCGTTTAAAAAACCGTCTTAATTTTGCTTTTGGTTTATTTTTTTATTAATTTTCTCTTAAAAGCATCAAAGAGAGAATTATTCTTTAATATTCAATGAAAAATCAAAGAGTTCACCCCAGTCAGATCCTTTTTTTCCTTTACTCTTTAAAGCCAAGTAAGTATTTATTTATTTATAAATAAATAATTGATTCATTCATCCACTTTCTTTTCTTCCACAATTTCAATATCTTTTTTCTTTTTTATCGTCTTTTTTAACAAAAAAATAGAAGTGGGTAAATAGATTGAAAAAAAAAAAAAGAAAAAGCAAGAGAAGAAAGACGAAGAAAAAATTAAGAAAAAATTGTTCACTTCCTCATTCATCATCCAAGGTCAGATTATGAAGATATGATGATATCAATTCCTTTATTCATTTTTCATTATTTTATTTTTTAACCTTATTCATTATCAAAATGCCCCGCTAATCAATTTTTATTCCTGATTTCAAGTACTTTGTTTTTGTTTTGTTTTTTTTAGAGAAATATACGGAATGGAACGTCTTAAAAAAAAAAAAAAATTAAAATAATAAAAATAATCTTTCCTGAAAAGAGATTTAAGAAATATTCCTTTTTTCCTCTATTCACGTATTTAAAACCTTATGAGTTAATAAACATAACACAATCAAAATAAAATTCGAACACTTCTTTCATTCATTCCCCCCCTCCTCCGCTCAGAAGCAACGAAATATCTATTTTATTTTTATTACTTTTTACTCCACCTATGAAATGTAATAGCACCAAATTCCATTGAAATTCTTTCAAATTTGACGACTATCACCGACTTTCAATAATACACATTACTGTCAGTATCGGAAAAATACAGGTACGAGTAGTAATATTATTACCAAGTAGTTTCGAAGTAGTAGTGCAAGTAGTTCTAATATTTACGCAAATCAGCTGATCCCCCCCACTTCCTCTTATTTCCTTTATATTCTTCCATTGGGAAGTCTCTTTTTGTCTTTCACTCCGATCTGTTTCTGTTATGAACTGCTGCACTTTTCCTCTGACCTAACCGTTTTCTTTCCTTCTCAGTCTCAATGTTAGTTAGCAATGTCAATACCTAAAAAAAAAACTATGAAACAATTATCGCTAAATCGAACAAATGTTTAATAGTTTTCTTTTCTTTTTTTTTTTAAGTCTTAAGAAATATTAATTCAGTTATTGAATAACTGAATTATATTTTTTTTTCTCTTAGACTAAAAAAAAAAAAAAAAAAAAGAAACAAAAAAAAAACTATTAATTAATTACCTCTCTGTGTTTTTACGCACTTTGAGGGAAGGAAAACCTTGGGCTGCACAAAATTTCTAACGTGTTAGAAAAATGTGTAAAAAAAAAAAAAAAAAAAAAAAAAAATTTAAAAAAACACTTTACTTTTTAGCCTTTTCTTTCAATAACATTTTGTTGATGATAAAACTTCTTTTTTTTTTTTTTTTTACTCAGTTTGGTGCTTTTTTTTTCATCACGCTATGCGGTTTTTTCAGCGAAAAAATGGAAGTACCTAAAATTTTTAGGTACTTCCATTTTTTTTTTTTTTTCATTTTTAGGCTAAAAATGAAAAAAAAAATAAAAGTGACTGAAAACTCCTCAACAAAGCCAAATTTGTTGTCAGTTGCGTGTTTAACAGAAATCAAATTGGTGTTTTAAAAGTACTAATTTTAAATTTTAATATTGATGTAAGTAACTAACTTTTTATTTTAAGAAAAACTTGTCACACCGACCCCCCTACACCCCCCACCATTTAAATTGATTCTACACAATCTTCTAAGACCCTGTCTGTACTTTTGATGTTGACATTTTTTATTAATTGGTTGGATAAATTCTGAAACGATTTTTTTTTATCGTTGTGTTGCTAACAAAAAAATCGGGTTAATTTAATCAAGAACTATTGTGTTGGTTACGAATTTGTGTTACTGTGAGTGTGAAGTGTTGATACCTGACTAATTTAATTGGTGGTTGCACTAATTAAGCTAATGAGTTCTATCAATAAATGGTATTTTAAATTGTTTAGCTTTTCTATCATTTATTTTTTTTTTTAAGTTAAAATAATTTTAATTTTTAAATACTAATCAACACTGGAAATTATTAGCAAAAAAATGTTATTTATCAACACAGGCGACTATTATTATTTTTAAAGGTGATGTTAAGTTAGTTATGTCAGTTTTTTAACCTGTATTAATTTAGTACCAACCAGTGTCAATTAAGTTTTCAATCAGTCTGAAATTGATCGTTTTAAGTTCGATCTTCACTTGTCTTCTTATACCACATTAAGTAGCTAAATTAAATAAATTACCCAAACAAAAATAATGCATCGTCGTTGAGCAGTGGTTATTACACCAGTCTCACAGAACACTCTGCAGAACTAATGATGATGAATTCGATCTTCACTTGGTGCTCATCACGAGTATCCTTGTGTCAAACTGTATACTATTTATTTATAAAATAACTTATTTTCCCATCCGTAATAGAACAATGGTAGTTGCGGGGTTAAAATGTAGCAGTAGTCGTAGTTTAGCTTTGACATCAGTTGTAATGAAAGAGCCTTGTCATTGTGGTGGTGGTAGTCGTCTTTGTTGTTGTTAGTGATGCTAGTAGTAATTGTTGTTGTTTTTTAATGTGTGCGAAATTAGTTAATAATTGCAAACACAATATAAGCTATTTTATTTATTTATTTTTTGTCTACTGACTCGAGAATGGTTAACGAATCTTGTAGATCATTTTTTTAAATTAGTGAGGAACGAACTCACTAAGTGCCACATACTTACTTATGAAAACTTGTAACAACTACTCATAGTACCCACTCATGGAAAGGACTGGGTGTGACAGATATTTCTAAATTTCTTTGTTTTGGGGGGGTGTAATTTACGGACTTTTATGAGATTCCTTTTTAGAGTTAAAAAACCAAATCCTCAAACTAACTAAAAAGCTACTTTTGATACTGGAAAGATAAAAAAAATTACTTTACAGTACACTACAGGTGCTTTTTATTTTTATTTACTACTTGCTTTGTTTATTATTACTTATATAGCAGCACAGGTGTAGCCTTTTTTTTCTTTCAGGTAAGAATAAGATGGATCTGATTGTCATTATGTTTTTAAAAAGCGAAAAATCGCCAATGAGTGAACGATAAGAATCAGCAATTTCGTTTTCATGCGATTACTACTGTTTTAGAAAAAAAAGATTTGTAGCCGTATAGTCATGATATAAAAATAAAATTTAAAAAAAATAAAAAACATTGTTTCCTTAAGGGGGGGAAAAAAATTTTAAATAGTCAATTAATTTAAAACGTGTACTAAATGGGAATAACAATTTTATCTTTCATTTGAGTAACAAAAAAGTTGCACTAGGTAGTTGCTTTTTAAAGTGGCTAAAAAAATAAATATTGTGTCTCTTCTTAGTTGTGATTTAAAAAAAATCAGTGTTTGGTAGCTGATCGTGTCCGACAAACTGCAACCTTTCTTTGATACAAATGTTGGGAAAAAATGAAAGTTTGTTTATTTATTTAGTTTATTATTTGGTTTATTATTACTCCTCTTCCTCTTCTGGGGAGGGGTAAGGATTCTCTCTTAATTTTTTTAACCTGTTTTGTAATATGATAATAATTTAATAAATAATTTCACTTTAAAAACCTCACAACTGCAATTATTTCCGAAAATGTAGTCAATTGCTATCGTCGATTGAATGTTCACTAGAGTGAAAAAGTCCTCTCCTTTTTTTTCTTTATCGAGGACTTGTGAAGTGTTTCCAAATGTAATGAACTTAAGTTGTAAAACATAAACAAATAGTAAAAAGAGTAAACTTTAAAAAATAAAAAAAATTACCCTGTTTTTAATCAACAAGAATTTAACAGAAAATTAACAATTTTTCTTATATGCTTAATTTTAATTTATTAAATTACAGAAATTGTTGAAAATAATCATTTGTGCGATGAAATTTATTGTGAAAGGGAAGGCTCTTCGCTTTTTCCTTAAAATTTCTTGACTAAGTGCGTGTTTTGTCTCGGGGTTTGGGGGGATCTTTTGTCCCCGCCCAGTTGACCTGAATAAAAGACTAGCGTCATGTCTATAAATAAATCCGTTGGCTCAAGCAACACACTTAGGTACAAAAGACTGTAGTTGAGTGTACTGTAAACATAGTAGTATCATCAATAGTAGTAAGTTTTCTTAGGTGTTTTTTTTTCTATCCCCCCACCACCAATAGACACTTTATTTTTAAATTCGATCTTTTTTTAAAAGAATTCAATTTTTTGCTGCAATTGAAATATTTGATAGAACTATTTTCTTTCTTAATTTTTTTGATTTAACAAAGATATTTAAAAAAAAAAAAAAAAAAAAGTTTGGTAATTTTTTAGTTTACGTCAACGGTGTCCAAAGTAAATGATTTCTGCCAGTATTTCTGCGTAGTGGTTCCGTTGTCAAAGAAATGGTCAGTCTATAAGAAACAATCTTGGAGTTTGCCCCAGATCGAACGTCAATTTGGTAAGTGTCCCTATGGTCGTTGTACCAAACTTAACTTTAGAGAAGAAACATTTAAAAAAAAGAAGAAATCAATAATACTCTTCTTAAAATATGAAGCTGACATTGTCGATGCCGTACGGTAAATATCCTGTAAAAACATTGGAAAATGGAAATATATGAGTGAGATCAAATAATAAAAATAAAATAATTTCAAAGACAGTTTTACAGATTATATGCCTTTTTTTCCCCAGACATCTCTACTAATTCCAGTCACGGAACTTCACTACCAAGTTAGCTGCCTTTTTATTGTTTCGTAATTTTCCTTTAAGTTATAGAAATAAATTAGCGTATTTGTGTTGAGTTAAAAAAATGTTCAGATAATGTGACTGAGGAGTTAAACTAGTTACTAAAGAAAGTATACTCCACTAAAAATTATAAAGTTCATATACACAACAAAAACAAGTTTTAAGATTAGCGGAAAACTTGCTGAAAAAAATAAATAATCGCTCTTGTCTGTTTTTACGACAAATTTAACTGCAGCACGTCTTTTTATTTATCGTGCAAACCCCGAATCAATCTTAGTTTGTCAACAGCTGAAAAATCCTACAAAATGATTTTAATTTTCATCTTGAACAGAGTTCAACTAAAAACTGAAGTTGAACTATTATTTTTTTTCAATCGTTGCTGAAATATCAAAGAAAAAAAAGTAAAAACGATAATGTTATTGTTAACTAACAAATGTAATACAAACTACTAAACAATTATTACAATACTTAAATACTAAATCATTTTACGAGTATTGGCATATAAAAATAATTTTGTTTAAATGTTAAGCTTTGCAATATGAGGCACTGTTAAAAAAAATCAGATTCTATTTACTTTTTCTGATTAAAATAAAATTTTGACAAAAAACTAATGGATGAAAATTGAAAATACTTTCTCTTTCTTCTTAAGCTTGAAAGAATGAACAACACTAACACAAATGAATGAATCATTGAATACGTGTTTGTAGTAGAGAAAAATAATTATATATATAAAAACACAAATGAATACTTAAAAAATAAATTAAAAAAAACTAATTTCGAACGACAATACAGAAAAACTTAAAGGCCTAAAAATTAAGACATCATTCGAGGATTCATTATTTATAAATAAATGTAGTTTTTAAAAACAATTTCAGGCTAAGAACTTACAACAAAAAAATATACCAATATTGTAATTTAAAATTTTTACTTTTTCTTTCTTTATGACCAATTTTTGAATGAAAATTTTCTCAACCAATATTTTCTGTTACTTTTTTTGAAGGATTTTTTTCTCTTATTGTCTTGTAAAACACATTTTTCTTTTTAATTAGAGAATTTAAGAATAAAATTTTATTTTCATTCTCTATCATCCAATTCTTATCAAATTTCCTTTCAAGATGAAAAGTTGAAAAAAAAAAAAAAAAACAAAGAACGATATTTACCTGCCCCAACGTGAAAAGGAAATCAAATCAGTCTTTCAATTTTCAAAGACATGAAATTAGATTCTTGTCGGTATCAACTACTGCTTTTTAAAATTGTGTACATTTTTGATTTTGAATGTTGAGAAAAATACTTGTTTATTTCTAAGGAAATAGTAATTACTTACGCTTACCGTTACATCTTTTTATTTGTTTTTTAAAAGAATCATTAATATTTTTAGTTTTCACCTTTTTTTTTCTTTCTTTTTTAAATGTTACTACTGAAGTAGGCTCCTTACTCAACAATTTTCAATTTTTTTTAAATTTTTTTTATTAAGGTTTACTTTAGGTTCTTAAATTTATTTTCATGGCCCAATTCATAGTGTATATACCCTTTACGGTAAAGGGTATATATACACTCTACACTTAAGGTAAAGGCTTTACCTTAAGCTCTATTGATATCTCTTTATTATTATTATGTCTCATAATGCTTCATTAGATTTTTTTAAGCCCCGTCTTTTTAAAGTGAAAGAAAGACTGACTCAGTTGAAAACATTGTTTAGATTGTCAACCAAATGACATTGGGTGATGATGACAAATAACAAAATTGCTGATAACGATCTTTATCTAGTAGGACACTCAGATGTTGATGATAATATTTTATTGTGGGTGTAATTATAGCGAGAGAAAGCAAGGAAAGAAAAAAAATATGACTAGTGCTTTTTTGTGAGCAGTTACAAATAATTTGCAATGATTTGGGGCTGCTTGAATATTTTTTTAAAGCAAAGTACCCTTAGGAGGGGGGATAAAAGAACTAAATGGAACCAACAAAATAATGACTTTGTAATAAAAGTAAGTAAACCCTGAACAGATACTCAATGAAGAAATCTATTATCGCTGGTTTTTCTGTGCCTAACATTGCCTGGGTGACTTTGCATGCGTTTTAATTTTTTTTATTGTGTGTTACTAAAACAATGTTCATTTGAAACACACACGCATAATTTGACTTTATTTTGAAATAAGACATTGGAATACATTCTCCTCCTATTCAGTCTGGACAACTCCTACCCTGTTCTAAACAATAAAATCATAAATTTGAAGAGAAAATAAAATTAAATCCTAAAAAATCAGATTTTTCGGAAATTATTCAGTGAAATAATTTTTAACTTTTTTTAAAAAATTCTGTAGAAACATTTAAAAATATGTCACTGAAGTGAATTAAAATACATATGCACACACAAACGTATATACACATACAATTTGAATTAACTTGAAATGGTCGCCAGAGTTAATTTCTTTTTGTCTGGCAGTAACCCCTGGGTAACAGGAAAAGTATAAGCCTGCCTTTTGAAGTCATTTTTAAGACTCCAGTATTTAAACCTAATATATTTTCTCATAAATTTAAATTTCAAATTTGATCATCTTGCCATCAGTGAAGCAACAGGTACTGAATTAGTTAAAAAAGAAATACAGTTTCTCTGAATTTTAAACTTCTTGCTTGTTTTGTATCAAACTTAACTAACTGCTGGTGTATGTGAAAGATAATGCAACACCAATCTTCCAAACAGAAACTACCTACCTTTAAAATCAGTTCAAAATCATTCGAACACTGTCTACTGGCCTCAATGGGAGATATGTTACCCCCACCCAGGCTCAAGAGGACTCATAAAACCTTCCACTTCATAGAATATAAAAGCATTTGAATATTTACAATAAAGTAATTTTAATGTTCAGACATTTTCAAAATGTTTTTTTTCTTAGATATTTGAAAGTGTAAGCAAATGAAAAGAATTCCTGTCAACAAGTTTCTTTTGATTTTGTACGTTTTATTTTTTTTATTTATAACTTAACAGAATTACTGCCAAACAAGGAAAATAGCTCTTGCAATGCGTCATGTATATTTTCATGTGCTTATGCATATACATTATAGGGTGTGGGAGAAATACCTCCCACATAATGGTAAGACAGAGACACCATTGCCACTTTAAAGTCTTACCATTATGTAAGGGGTATTTCTGTGAGGTACAGGGTGCAGTGGAAATACGTTCCACATAATGGTAAGACATGAGTGGTGGCAATGTTGCCTTCATCTAGCTAATGTCTTACCATTATGTGGGAGGTATTTCTGCCACACACTGTATTTGAATTTGGTGATACTTAAAAAAAAAAGCCTGTTTTCTTTTCAAATAATTGATTGTAGCTCTTTTTATTACTCTGTATTTATGTACTCATAAAATAAAATAAAAATTACATCATTTCGTGCTGGGATCAAAGTGCCATATCTATTCTGTCTTCCTCCTTCAAATTATGAGGAAACCTAGTCCTGGGTATTCCAATCCTGTGGCAGCACCTCTCTTATGGCACCAAAGAGGAAGGCTTGGTGGAACCATCTTTTTATTTGGCCTTTTTGTTGGGATCAGAATGTCATATCTCTTTTCTTCTTTATATTTCTGCTACCAGGCAGATGGTTATATAATGATGGATGCCTAATCCCTGGGATTCCAACCCTGTGTCAACACCTCCCTCATTTCACAAAAGAGAGCATTGGCAGATACGAGTGCTAGCATAACAATGGTTGCAAAGAATGAGCAGTTTTTGTTCTTGTTTCATGTGTACATGAATGAGCACCTGTGACCATGTGTCAGATCCTACTCTCGTGGCTTGGAAGTGGGGGTAAGTTAAATGCAGGATCAGAGTATTTTTCCAGCC
This sequence comes from Acanthosepion esculentum, assembly GCA_964036315.1. Classification (NCBI taxonomy): domain Eukaryota; kingdom Metazoa; phylum Mollusca; class Cephalopoda; order Sepiida; family Sepiidae; genus Acanthosepion; species Acanthosepion esculentum. The sequence continues at coordinate 18,356,238 of OZ038508.1, read as the reverse complement.
TTCTAGCTGAGGTGGATCAAAATATATCTCATGCTATAATTCAGGACATCAGTATTCTGTTTCTTTCCTTGGGTAGTTTGGTGCATAGTCCTGGGGATTCCAACCTTGCAGTAGTACCTCCCACATTGCACTAATAAAGGAGTGGTTACCAAGACTAGGCAGTTCTTATCCTTAGCCTGTATTTACACATACAAAGAACCTCATTGGAAGCCAGTGTTTCACATCCTTATCCCCATGTCTACAGGAAGTTAGTGGGTAAATATTATTATTGTATTGATCTGTCGTGCAGGACATGCAGTCATGTTCACATCCAGGTTGTTCTTGGATCTGGAGATTCTAATTTAGTGACAGTCTCACTTGAGGAAAGCAGTGAACAAGACCAGGCAAGATAAGATCAGGAATGAGGCAATAAGAGATAAGGTAGGAGCAATACCAATCATACAACACCTCGGACGACAGAGGATCAAGTGATCACCTCACTCATATGCCTATCAACCAACGAGCCCTACGAAGATACACCCTTAGGTATTCTGGCTGGAGAGCAAAAAGCAGACCAAGAAGATGCTGGAGCAACTCTGTGGCAGACACACTCGGAGCCCAGGAGTTCTCTCCTCCAGGCAACTCACCTTGCTGCTGACAGACTGTCAAACTGTGTTTCCCCCACAACTCTTAACAGCACAGGCGGTAGGAAAAACTCAAACTAAACTATCGCTCATTACACCAAATAGTAAGGGTTTGAATACTGAAGGACTGGACAAAAAAAAAAAAAAAAGAAATCACATATTTATCCCCCCACACCATCACTTTACTATCTCTTCAATCTGTAAATGGTCCCATACAATATTAATATAAATATTGTATTAATGTGGATAATTATTGTAACAGCTGATAACTGTTATTTACAAACAATAATGGAAATTTTGGATTGATAAAGATATTGAATCTTTCTTCTTGCCATAATCTATAATTTGTAACAGGTGCGAAAATTCTTATGTATTTATTTTCTTCGAACATTTTAAACACCTTAGCTGTGTTATAAGGAAACTTTTCCTTACCAGTTCCACCTGTTCAGACCTTCATAGCTAGGACACGCCATGCCAAATACACATGGTCAACTCATCATTATTCCTTTTGTATTCCATTGGGAAGGAGGAATTTTCACTCGAACTGCTACTTTATAAAACGCTCAAGATGATGCTTCCTCCAATCCTTAACCTCTTCAAGTCTAGAGGTCAACCGTTATGTCTCCTACATATCCTTATAATTTTCACGTTGTTCTTCCTCCTCTTATAAGGCTTATGGCCACATCATGTTGCAGCACCAGCTCTCGTACAATCATAGATATTAAGCAATATCGAACCTAGTCAGTACCTAAATGTGTGACCAATTGTGTATACCAGGTGTTAGGAGGTGCAGATAGTGGAATGATTAATGATTCCGAATTGAAAAGGTTTATTATATTCACTTAGATGCAAATACCCTTGAGAAATGTATGAATCCACCTCTCCCCCCCCACCAGCTATGCGTTATAGTAGGATTTGTATCATTATTGAAAAAAAAATTCTCACAATCAAAAAATATTTTCTGCTTGCTTTAAATAACCTGCAAAAGGTTGACAAGCTGTAAAAAAAAAAAAAAAAAAATCAATCATCCTCTTATGCCCTCTCTTGGGGGATCAATAGCATAAAAAAAAATGGCGAACCAACCAGATTTTAGTATTCATTGACTCTATGCTTGCTTCAGGATTCCTGGTGTGGATAAGTTTTAAGAGTTCAAATTTCTATGTTTTTCAAGCACCAGCACAAGAAAATGTACTAAAAAAAGAGAAAAAATTAAAGACAGCCTCAAATTGTTTTGTTTGCAGTTACCGTCTTCATTTAAAAACATTTTTAAAAATGGTAAAATTCCAAGTTTGATTTAAATCAATTATTGGATAGTGGCTTTAGTTTGGAGAGATTTCCTAAGTTTAACTTAGTCTGGCACAAGGCCACCATTCAGTAAAAACTGAACTCCCTACATTAGTAGAGGTCTGCGAGTCTGCCATGCTAAATGTTGCACCATATTGAGGTACCCATAGGAATTTACTTAAATATAGCTTAGTCAAATACAGTGTAACCCGGATATAAGAGATTTTCTCTGGTCCCAAATTAGAGCCTGTGTTAATGTATATATAATAGACCAAACCTGGATATAAGAGACTTCTTCTCCGGTCCCGACAACTCTCTTATATCCGGGTTACACTGTACAAAATTACAAACGTGGAGCACTCAGTGTGAATCAAATTTACTATTCTGCTGTGAAGTGCCCTTGTCTTTTTATTTTGATGATTTCTTAAAACAAAAACTGAGTATGCAAATAAAAATGTTAAAATTGCAATAAAGAAAATTATCTGTAGCAAATTTCGGTTTAATATTCTGGGTTGGGCTGAAAAGGAAAAAAGCTACTCAAAAGGAATCTGCAAGAACACATTGAAAACTGAGTGAAACGTGAAAAAATATTTCAGAACAGCAGTGAAAAAAAAATGTGGAACAAAAACCAGTTTTACAATTGCCCAACCCTTTTCTATCTGATTTTTAGTCTTGCTATCTCTATCTCTATCTTAACCTTGGAAAGCAAATAGAGAGGGGGAAAACATTCTTTTCTAGTAAAACAGTCATAAATTTAACAAAATGCAAATTATTTGTAGAAACTAGAGTTCTTTGATGTTTTATTTCTGATGTGCATTGAATGAATCTAACTAAAAAGCTATATTATAAAAATAAAATACTAAGTGGGAATCGAATCCTCACCCCCCACCCCCCCTGCACACAAACTTTGCCAAACTGAGTGCTTTATCAGGGGATAATGGTTAAGAATGGATAATTTGTTTAGCTGACCCATACTTGTGACATTGTTCCAAAATTTAAGCTAAGCTTAATAACAACCTTTGAAAAACTTAGTTCTCAGGTATTTAAACTGAAATTGAAAACATTTTGATAGGTTTCTTTTCTTGTATAAGTAAAGTAGAATTATTTAAACTATTTTAAAATTATTAAATTTCATAAATTGATACAAATGCTGCAAAAATAGTATTACCTCCAACAGATCCCTGTTCAGGTTTCAGGGCTGGGTATCCTTAGCACTCAGTGCCCTAGCAATACCTGCCAATAGTATCTGACTTTGTTGGTTCTTCATCATATTGCGAGAGTACCAGGTGGTAGTCGATAGTCTTTGCTCCAATTAACAAGTAAACCTATAAGACTATTAGGTACACTTCTGTGTTTCTCAGAATATATGTTATAGTGAAGTTGTGGTTGTTAATGTTTATTGTCTTGTTTTGTAACCAACATGTAAACTGTTAACAAAGTTAAACTTAAACAATAATAATAGTTGGTAACGATAGTAGTAGATAATGACTAAGAGAACAACAACTAAATGGTTAATTGTTCTGTTAGTACTGCCACGAGTTAACGATGTTAGTGAGTGTTCACTAATAGGTCAGTTTGGATTATGCTCATAAATTTTATTAAACTCTTTTACTCTACTAATCGCAATACATAACTCATATCTTTTGCAAAAATGGCTATTTATTTGCTGAAATAAGATTAATCTTAAGACGTTGAAGCTGAAGTGTAATTTCATGAATAACTTTCAAAACATCAAATAAAGGAAAAATTTAATTTTGACTTTAGTTATTGGAAACCCCACCACCACCACATACATTGCACACAAACTTTGCCAAACTGAGTGCTTTATCGGGGGGATAATGGTTAAGAATGGATAATTTGTTTAGTTGACCCATACTTGTGACATTGTTCCAAAATTTAAGCTAAGCTTAATAAATAACAACCTTTGAAAAACTTAGTTCTCAACTATTTAAACTGTTAAACTATTTTAAATTTTTTACTCTACTAATCGCAATACATAACTCATATCTTTTGCAAAAATGGCTATTTATTTGCTGAAACAAGATTAATCTTAAGACGTTGAAGCTGAAGTGTAATTTCATGAATAACTTTCAAAACATCAAATAAAGGAAAAATTTAATTTTGACTTTTAGTTAATGGGTTCTGTGCAAATATGAGAATTTCTAACCTTTTCGTAACTTTTGTTTTAACTACGAATATTACGTTCCAAAGTTCTAAAATTTTCTGGTCGGCAAATGAAAAAAACACATTGTGTTAAAACGAAAAAAGTTTATTCCATTTTAAACTTTATGAGAATAACTTTTTTCTTTTTTTTTTTTTTAATTACTACCTTAAAACTCTTTGCTAGTGTAAAGTTAAAGTACTAAAAAAGTAAAGTTTACAGTGAGGGAGAGGGGAATGTCATTGAAACGTTTGTGTAACTTACCGACATTTTTTTATGCTCGAATATTAAAAATATGACTTTTCATCAGTGATTAATCATTAAATTTATTAATCACACCCGACAAAACTGAACCATGCAAGTGTACGCAAAATAGTCATCACTATTATTATTATTATTATGACAAACTTAAGTTGAGTCTTTTACATGCTCGAATCAATGAAAATGATTTTTTACGTAACAAGTGTCGTAAATGTGTCGTAAATATCTAAGTATCAGATTATGACACCACGTGACAGCTGTTGCATCAGTTACAATAACACTCGTGGATATTACGTTCGTAAGATACTGACACCGAAATAAAATTTAACAAGCGGTCATTGTTGAAAGAAATAAAATTTGAAACATTTTAAAATGCATTGTTAATTGACTTTTCGTTTCCTCTAGCATTTACTTTTTTTATTTTTGATCTTTTCCGTGGTTTATGATGGATATGTTGATTTTTGTTTATTAACGCGTTAGGTCGGCATAACCCCATAAATTCCGTCTGTCAGTTAAGGAAACCTTTCTTCACCCTGGTGAATAATACATTTTTTTTTTGTTACGAAGTTCGAAACGAACTGATTTTATTTCTTTTTTTAGTGTGCAGAAAAAGAAAACGATAGTTTAGAAAGAAAGCAAAATTAATTTATTAAAAAAAAAAAATGCTGACAAAAAAGATGAATTTGATGAAGCTCTAGCTAGATGCACGACTAAGACAAGGTATTTTTTAATAGACTCGCTACTTCTACGTAATTATTGAATCCCCCAACATTAATTTAACGATAATAAAATGGGGGGGGGTATTGTAGGCGAACAAACCTTGCCAAATATTTTCAAGACGTCAGTCTTTCCAAAACTAGTGCCAAAGATGACGTAAAAAAGAAGCAACCTGATTGGATAAGTACTGGGGGGGGGGGGCTAGCAGCCTGATGGATCAATTCTTTAAATTGAATTTTCTTTTTTTTTACCCTCATCCACCCTACTCTCGACAGCAACAAGAAGCTTGAGAATTTAGTTAATAGCCTTGATGGGGATTCACAAAGACATTCGCTTATGATGTAATAATTCATTCGTTATCAACAAAAATCTTTTTTTTTTCTTTAATAATAAAAAAAAAGATGCTACTATTTTTGTCATCTTATTTTTTCTTTTTTGTACAGACACCAGACCAGTCTGATCAACATTTGAAAAAGCTATGTAACAAATCAATCACACTCTAAATAGTCATTATTTTGTCTTTTGCTTTTACTTACATTTGCTTTTCGTCAAAAAATATAATAGGTCAATACTTTAAAACTGTCCTTCTATTGAAATTACTTTTTATGAAATCATCATTTATATGACAGTAGCTTATTGTCTAGCTTTGAAGGCCACAATAGTGGATTTTCCAGTTCAGTAGAAATAATGAAAGGCTTGCTAACAAGCAGTATTTTCTCTCAGATGCCTATGAGGGGGGTGTATCTATTGTAAAGTTACATGAGCATAGCTTAGTTTTCTAGTAATTATAGAATTCTTCGAACCGGACTAGATTGCAAGATGGTTGATTAAAAATCTAAAATAGGCTTGTATGTTTTGTAAGTGTTTTTCTTCTTTTTTTTTTATCTCAAGTGGAGATTGCAAATATTTGAGACGTGAACATTGTCAGTGATGATCACTTTAAATATCCCATATATTGAAATGCATGATCACAAATCTGACATGAATAATCAGGCTATTGATTTAAGAAAGAAAAAAAGCCAATATACAAATTAATTTAGTGTAATTCCAATACAACCAATCTTGTTTTATTCATATCAAAAATGAAATCCTAGGTGAGGAAAAAAAAAGGGGGAACAGGTAACTGATTTATGTTAGTAGATAATAATAAGTCATTTATTAATCAGAGATACTAGATTGATAACTTGTTTCCTTTCATTAACAATTTTACTCTGATCACAATGAATTGCACTCTTTGGCTCAAAAATCATAGATCTGCCAAATTACAGCTTTATTAATTCTGTAGTTTTGCTGTTTCTCTTGAATACAAACATAGTTTCAGAGTAGAAGATTTTGTTGGTTTTTAACATGTAACTAGGAGAACAATTTTCTAATGAATATTGATTGCAGCACGTTTGGAATCCTTGAAAAATACCTCGCAATCATTTTTAAAGAAAAAAATATTTTCTTTTTAACTTGACAACTCTCAGCTCATGGCACAATGTGACATCATTGTCCATTTCGTTTAATGATAATTGTTATTTTTGGGTTTTTTTTTTTATCAAATCAAATAGTAATTCTTTCTTTAAAATTTACATGTTACAAATCTTTATTCATTTTGCATGCAACTCAAACATTTACTGAGGGATCTCTGTCGCTCGCTCTCTCCTTGTCACCCTCTCCCTCCCTCTAGTTCTCTCTCTCTTTCTCCCTCCCTCTAGTTCTCTCTCTCTCTTTCTCCCTCCCTCTAGCTCTCTCTCTCTCTTTCTCCCTCCCTCTAGCTCTCTCTCTTTCTCCCTCCCTCTAGCTCTCTCTCTTTCTCCCTCCCTCTAGCTCTCTCTCTCTCTTTCTCCCTCCCTCTAGCTCTCTCTCTCTTTCTCCCTCCCTCTAGCTCTCTCTCTCTCTTTCTCCCTCCCTCTAGCTCTCTCTCTTTCTCCCTCCCTCTAGCTCTCTCTCTCTCTTTCTCCCTCCCTCTAGCTCTCTCTCTCTTTCTCCCTCCCTCTAGCTCTCTCTCTCTCTTTCTCCCTCCCTCCCTCTAGCTCTCTCTCTCTCTTTCTCCCTCCCTCTAGTTCTCTCTCTCTTTCTCCCTCCCTCTAGTTCTCTCTCTTTCTCCCTCCCTCTAGTTCTCTCTCTCTGTCTTTCTCCCTCCCTCTAGTTCTCTCTCCCTCTCTTTCTCCCTCCCTCTCTTTCTCCCTCCCTCTCTTTCTCTCCCTCTCTTTCTCCCTCCCTCTCTTTCTCCCTCCCTCTCTTTCTCCCTCCCTCTCTTTCTCCCTCTCTTTCTCCCTCCCTCTCTCTCTCTTTCTCCCTCCCTCTAGCTCTCTTTCTCCCTCCCTCTAGCTCTCTCTCTCCCTCTCTCTAGCTCTCTCTCTCTAGCTCTGTCCCTCCCTCTAGCTTTCTCTCTCTCCCTCTCTCTCACTGAATATACTGGCTAAAGCACAATGTCAAGAACAAAAATATTTATTCATTTTCAAAACTACTTTAAGTCATTTTTCTTTAACAAAATAATTCTATTTAGAAACATTACATTTACATTGTATACTTCTGTTTTTTATTTTGTTTATTTTTTTTCTCTCTCTTTGATTCATTAATAATTCTTTTCACATCAAAGGTGAATAGTCTAATGATACTCAACAAATATCCTCTGGCCCCATTTCCAGTGTCGTGCCTTGACTCATAGTCTATGTAAATTTAAAAAAACAAAACAAATTCCACTTAAAACTGTCACAAAAACATTTTTCTAAGAGGTTTTCCGCAGAAGATAATTGTTAAAAAAATGTGTTGAATAAAGAAAACAAATTGCTAGAACATTGGACCAAGTACAAGTTTTGAAAATGTTGTTTTATTTTTTCCCCCCAAGTACTTCCTACAAATTAAAAATTACTATCATATTAATAAGGAGTCATTTGTTTTTAAAACCAAACACCGTCTAAAACAAAACCCATCAACATTGAAATGTTTTGATTGTGACATAAGATATAATTACTTGCAATAAAACAAATTACTTTTTTTTTTTTTTTTTTTCAGACACTTAAAATTTACTTGCAACCCCCCCCCCCCTCGCCCCAATGCCCTCAACAAAGGACAATTTTTTTTTCTTCTCTTTATAAAATGGACAGTTGTGGTAGCATTGTTACTAGGAGGAAGTGGGAGGGAGATGGTCAAGTGAAGGTATATACTTGGCTTAGCATTTTGCCACATGCTGGCTAGCTTTAAGGAATCTTGTTGTGGAGGAGTGTTAACTCTTCAGAATTCTTGCACAGCTGTCTCCCTGGCTTCACACCATTTTGGTCTTATATCTTATAAAACTGAAACAGAAACCATCCGTCACTGTCAGAATTCAAAGCATACCAGTAGGAGTGAGGAAGCTCTTCTAACAAGTAGCTTGGCATTCTGGGGCAGCCTCTGTATGCTGTAGCATTACCAATAAAACAAAATTATTGAACATTTATCATTGTTTTATGAAAAGATTTAAAAATCTGTTTCTTCAAGTGATTCTGATAAAAAAAAACATGCAGTGGTTTAATCTCAAATGTTTGATTATTTTATCTGAGGTCAAATTCCATTAGTTGAGAATATCAAGAGATAGTCTTTTTCTTAAATCTGCTGAAATATAGTTTTACATTGTATCAAGATTGTTCCCCGCTCTCTGCTCTCCTCTCTCCTCTGCCCTCTCCTCTCTCCTCTGCCCTCTCCTCTCTCCTCTCCTCTGCCCTCTCCTCTCCTCTGCCCTCTCCTCTCTCCTCTCCTCTGCCCTCTCCTCTTTCCTTTCTCCTCAAACTAGATTACAGATCCATTTCATCTTTAAACTCTTTTCTTTGGAATTGTCACACAATACCAAAAACAGATTTATGCAAGTTTTTAAATAAAGATTTTATCATGCAATGAATTTTCAAAGTTGTATCTTAATCTTTGTTGTTTTTATATTTTGATGACTCTATCCTTGGCCTTATCTCAAATGATTTTGTCTCTAGTATACTTCAGATAATGAAAATTATATTCAACTCTAAACAAAATGTTTTGTTTCATATTTCCTGATTACTTTATAAGATCAGCATTTCTTGTGAAAAGCCTAAGTATACAAATAGTTAGAACATTGTTATTGAAAACCACTAAGATGAGGATACAAGGCCAAAAGAACCAGAACTGAACAGACTAAATTGAAAACCACTGATAACCATTGAGGAGTTACTGTGGAATTGAAACTTAATCTAACCTTATTATAGATTTGGTTAAATAATGTAGACATGTTTGTTTATTTTAGTTTTAATCCTTTTGAATCCACAAATTAATTTCTTGGTGGCCATAGAAAAATACCAAAATTTTCTTTCAAACAATTTTTATTTTCCCCAAGTACTTTGAATCTGAACTGAGACCATCTTCAGAGGGGTAAATTGTCTGTGGATGTGTATACGTAGTTCTGCAAGTTCAAAATATTTTTTCACTGTTCGTTTCACTGCATTTTGCAGCTCTACAGGGTCAAATTCAAGAGGTTTTTCCTATGCAATGGAAGTAACTTTTGTATTTATTATATATATAACTTTGTTGCTACAAACATTCAAGAAATTTGTTGCTATACTCATAGTTGACTTTATTTTTGGCTTTAATACTCTTAGAGAAAGTGCTTCTAGGATTTTAAGTTTATGCTTATTATTTTGATGGAATATTATTGTATTTTCAATTAATATCTGTCTAAACTGTGAATGTGGACATGAGTGTTCCTTTAAATGCTCTGAGATTGAACTATGCTCATCCAAGTGAAACATAAGCTGTCTTGTCAGCATTGTTGTTGTAACACCAATATGTGTATTAACATCTTTATCAGAGATGCAACTGCCCAAAGGACATTTAAATTGATATGCAATGTTGGCCTCTTGTAAAATGCTAGTTGATGGGGAAGAATTGTTTTGTACAACTAGCTTGATTGTATTAAATTTAGTACAGTATATAATTAATTTTTTTTCTTTTTTACCTGGATTATAATACATCTAAATTATTTAACCAGACCTGTTTGAATGAAAATCTGCTGCCTAAATATACATATTTTAAATCTTATTATAGTACAACTGTCTTTATATTGTCTTCCATAAATAAGTACACACACACACACACACACACACACACACATTGTGAACATAAATTTATGCCTTCAATGATCTTTTAAGGCACAAAACTGTCACCATGCAGTGTTGATTCTTATATCTATATATCCCAATATTAAGGATTCTTCTTCCATAAATATAACAAATTTTAAAATATAACAAATCTATAATTATCTTAAAGAGGGCACAGTGGAGTAATGGCTAGCAGCTCGGATTGAGGAATCAGAGACCCATGTTCGAATTATAGTAGAGTTTATTGCATTCACTGACATGCAAATTCCCTTGGAAAAGGTATGTATACATGTCTTCAATCCCACACCCTTCGCACGCTTTGGGTAAATAGCAGAACAGACTGGGTCCTATAGCCTTCGGTGGCAACCAGACTAGGAGAATGTCAACTCTGAATTCAAAACCTCCAACTATGAGTTAGCTGCACCAGCCTACAATTAGCCAAGAGTGGTGAGTGCCACTAACGCCCTGAAGTCATGGCCAATCAGCGAGGGGTTTCCTTTAAGAAGCGAGGCCCTTGATTTCTTCTAATTCCTGATACCTTTTTATATAATTATCAAATAATTGAATAGTTTATTCTGCTAGATACCTCCTCCACAAATCAGCTTTATGCCAATGTCTAGGTGGAAATTAATAAATTATTACAAATATAATAAGCCCTTTTTTTTTTTTTTTTTTTTTTTTTTTTTTTTCAAACATTGGGCACTTGGGTTGTTTACCTTTGTGAGCATTACCATTGTGTGTGTGTGTGTGTGTGTGTGTGTGTGTGAGAGAGAGAGAGAGAAGATATATATCCAGGTAAAATGAAAACAAATGGAGTATAATTCCACTGTACATAACATTTAATTTAAAAGAGGGCTCAATATATCAGTCCATTATGTGTGATACACACTTAGGCGATCATGTATCTTCCGATACATGACTGACGAGGTAGATTTTTTTCCTGCAGTAGGTTGCCATTTCTTTTTGCAATAGACCAGTTGCCATCCAAGTCTATAGAACCCAGTCTGTCCTGCTATTTACCCATAGCCTGGTGGAGAAGAGGATTCATACCCTTTCCCAAGGGTATTAGCACGTAAGTGAATGTAATGGAACTGACTGGAATTTGAACTCGGCTCTCCGATTCCTCAATCTGAGCCGCTATCCATTACTCCATACATAGTAGAGGTAAATATTATTAATTGGTTCAAAGGAATTAACAACAAAAGGTGCACTTTTATCCAATTTGATATTGTAGATTTTTACCCCTTCCATTTCCAAGAATCTTTTTACCTTAGCTTTGGAATTTGCCAAGGAATACTCTAACATTTCCAATGAAGACAAAAATATAATAATGAACTGTAGAAGATCTGTTCTTATTAACAACAATGAACAATGGGTTAAAAACTCTGATCCTTTTGATTATGTCTATGGAATCATTAGATTCTGAAGAGTCTTCTGACCTGGTGGGTTTATTTACCCTATATAATCTTAGTGCTTATGAGGATGTTAGCGTTGATAGTAGGGTTATACAGAGATGATAGTTATTTACCAGGGGTCTTTTATTTATCAACTACAAAATTTTATGTAAGAAGCTGAACAAGCATATAACTAGCTAACTTTATGTTAAATTAACTTCCCATCTCTTTTGCTATTACTTCTTAGGAAACTTGGACGACAGATACATCTTAGAAAATAATGTAACAAGCTGTATCTGCTGATAAAGAAATTGTCTAGGTTTTATATGCAAACAACTTTGTGTCATGACCTAAAAGATTTTTTTCGGTGACTTTGAATTTAGTGTAGGTCATATTTGATTGGTTAATCACAGCAAAGCACACAAGCCTTTTTTTTTTTTTTTTTAAAGTTTTCTGCTTTTGAAATTAAATTAATCTTTCACTTGCCAATAGTTTAACATCATCTGAAGAGACACATTTACGGTGTCAAAACATAATTATAATTGTGTAGTGATTTTTTTTTTTTTTTTTTAACATGTTTTAATATCCTAAAATAAATCATATATAATAAAACAATTAAGGATGCTTTAAGAACAGTTTTTCTTCTATATTCCATGTCCCTTCAGAATGTTGTTGATCATCACTCTCCACAGTTTCCTTTCTTTTACACCTCTTATTGAATTTTGTCTTTTTGTTATCTCTCCTAAATTTCTGCCATCCATTCACTAGAGCTCACAAGGTAGATCATGCATAGTTTTTCTGTTCCTCTTGCCTTCAATTGGTCCTGTGAGTTTCAAATTTTCCAAGCCAACTTTCCTCATATGCCCAAGAAATTTCAACTATCTCTTCTAGATGTTAAGAATAAGTATCTTTTTTGTTTCCATTTTCTCTAAAACTCTGTTGTAGCTCACATGTTCAGTCCATGGTACTCTCAACATCCTTCTGTAACAACACCTCTCTGTTGCTTCAAGTTTCCTCTTCATATGTGAGGAGAGTGTCCAGCATTTACTGCTATATAGAAGGAATGGTATTACATAGCAGTTCAGTAGTCTTTTCTTTGGTTATAACAAAGTATTAAAAAATACATAAACTGTCAATATAAGAAACAAAAAACAACTTTAATATATATTAGTTAACAACCCTTGGAAAGACCATCTCCAAACCCTTGGATATAACTTCACCAAATTATAAAATCAGGGGTGGGGATTAAAATAAGGTATTTGAAAATTGGTGTATAACTGTAGCTTATACCAAGTTATGCTCTATTTTCTCTTCATTTCACTCTTCACTTCTTGCTTTTCACTTCTCTCTTCACTTCACTTCTCTCTCTTCACTTCACTTCTCTCTCTTCACTTCACTTCTCTCTCTTCACTTCACTTCTCTCTCTTCACTTCACTTCACTTCGCTAATCTCTTTTCACTTCACTTTGCTTCTCTCTTTTCACTTCACTTTGCTTCTCTCTTTTCACTTCACTTTGCTTCTCTCTCTTCACTTTGCTTCTCTCTCTTCACTTTGCTTCTCTCTCTTCACTTCACTTTGCTTCTCTCGCTTCACTTCACTTTGCTTCTCTCTTCACTTCACTTTGCTTCTCTCTTCACTTCACTTTGCTTCTCTCTTCACTTTGCTTTTCACTTCAGGCCATTATTTATTAAGCATTAGCTGAGTGTAATGATCATGCAAACTAATGGCAGGATGGACAAGCACAATTATGTTGATTTTTTTTTTTTTTTTTTTTTTAAATTTCTCACCAAATGAACAATTCAGAAAATAAAGTAAACCAAAGAATGTCATCTTGAACATTCACAGAAAATGAAAGATTTAAGTTAAAATAGAAGACTGCAACATTTAATTATCATTATGTCTATTACCCATTTCAATAAAATAAAAAAAAATATTAAATCCTGAGCCTTGCCACATCCTAAGCAGTAATTTTTTTTTTTACAGATTTATGGATTAAAACTATGACCTTTAACCAAATCTTGCAGGCATCACTCTCTCGGTCATTTAAAAATAAAAAATATGCTATGACCTTTATTATAAAAGCTGTGTGTGCGTGTGTGCGTGCAATTTCTTTATATAAGATGCCGTTATTAAAGTAAGCTCTATTTGTTCTACTCTCTGAAATCTCTGCACTAATATTTTTTTTATATTTATTCTTTTCATGCTTTACTTACCTCCTCACTGCTTACATAATCTACAAGTTGGCCGTCTTTTAACATCTGTTTGGACTTCTTCCAGCAATTTAATGCTTCTGACCAATTTGCTTACTTTGTGCCAACCGACATTTGGCTCATCTACCTGCAACTGTTCCAAATGTACATGAAAACTGTGCCATTTACAAAAAAAGCTGTTGGTTTTGTCTCTAAAGAACATTACCTCCAACCATTTCTAGAACAAAACCTGTGGTTCTTTGTAAATTCAGCAGTAGAACAGAGCAGTCAATTCCTTGGATATTAGAATCAGGTTTCTGATGTTGCAGAAATAATCTAGAAATTTTCCATGAGTCTTGATGAATTTTTTTTTTTTTTTTTTTTTTTTTTTTTTAACCATTAATCCCCTCCCTACAAATTTGCCCCAAAAGGCAAAATCACATTGACTGAGATAACAACTGAGGTGTTAGCTATGGTTATGAGATATTAATATTGATTGCAGATTAAAAAGTGGTTTCTTTTTTTATTTAAAGAGCCTCTGTTAGGTTTTACGCAAACTTAAAAGTAAAAAGCATGAATTATTGGGATGCTGTTCTGAAGTATACAAAAAGTATCCTTCCAGGATGTACGGAATCGTGATTCTCTTATTCTTGGGAAAGATAGTGAAGTGGTGGCTCAATTGCCTTCTCTATGGTTTGTAATACAGTTTTCCTTCTCTGGTTGCCATCCGAGACTAGCTTGCTAACTTGCTAATTAGTCTATAGATGGAAAGAGAAAAGATGGATTCATGCCTTTCCTAAGGTCATTTGTGTGAAAATGAGTGCAACATATTAACACTTTCTGCTCCAACATTTGTTACACCACCTGCACATCCACTGAAACATATTGTGAGCTGGTGCATGCGTTGAGAGATAAACATGTGTGTCTCCTGAAATGCCCACAACAAACATGGCAGACTCAAGACACTCAAGATGAGTCTACCTAAAGAAATGTAAAAAAACAAGATCCTATATATATATATATATATATATATATATATATATATGTACCAAAAAATTATAATGTATTAACAAATTAAGGGTTATAAGTGACAGACAATAATGTGTGTAACAAATGAATGTGAAAACTGATTGGTCCAAAGTATGTGTAGTAAGTGAATGTGTATACGTACTTGTGTGTATGTATTGTTCATGCATTTCCCAAAAAGAGAACATGATCTTCTGTGAGAGATTTACAGAAAAGTAAGAGGAGTGATAAAACATTATCGTAGAGGATTTAGAGTGCCGGAGAGCGTCCTCTAGTAACGGTTTCGAAAATTAGGAGGTAACCTGATAGTACATTAGCAAGAAAGGTATACATTTTAATTTTTTTTTTTTTTTTTTTTTTTTTTTTTTTAACAAGGAAGCTAATTCACCAAAAGTCATATTGGTGGATGCACCAACCACATTAATTCATCATAAAACTTCATCTGTGAATTACTGGCCTGAAAAGAAGGTATAATTTTCATCTCTTCCAGTGAAAAAGTTTTATTAGAAGTTACAAATACTTATTTTTCACCCACTCTATTGATTGGGTTTTACGACATAACAACTGTTGTTGGTTTATTTAATGTCAAAATAATTTTTTATTATGCTTGAGTCTATAGGTAAGCATTGGTTGTGTTTTGGCTTGACACTGCAAGCATCCATCTTGTTTGATGTCTTCTCTTTATATCTCTCTTCCTTCTCTCTCTTTCTTTCTTTTCTTTTTTTTTTGTTCTCCTGGGAAGAGTGTCACTTTCCCTTCTGCAAGGAATACCCTCTGACAAAGCATGTGCACACACACACATACACACACATATATATATATTTAAATGTTATTTTTAGTGTCTACCCATATTTGAGTAGACACTCCATTTATTTTAAACAGTATTTTATTATGTCCACCAGACTGAATATTCAAGAAATCTGCTTGAGGCAGCATTTTGCTTTAATAAGATTTCTCAAATATTCAGGCCAGTAGATAAAAATAAAATACTGTTTAAAATAACCCAAGCATCTACTCAAATATATCCAGGGTGCTGCAAAAGTAACATCTTTTTTATTTATTGGGCCAAAAATAAATTACAGTAAAAGAAAATTTATAAGTATTGCATCAAAACCTGCTTTGTTATGATTAACAAACTATTTAACCTGTTCAAAATGCTCCCCTTCATGTTCAATACAATACTGAAGCCTATTAGCAACACTTCTGCAAACCATTCAACACATTTCTACATGAATTTGAGGAAATTTATCAGAAATTGCTTTGATTTGAGCCTATAAATAAGTTCTGTCAGTAAAGCCCACAAGAAAAAGTCTGGAATTAGGTCTGGTCATTGCCCCACATTGTCCTATCCACCTCAGCTCAAGATAAAGATTTAACCATTCTTGAACGCATAAGCCACAGTTAATCTTAAACCATCTTAGAATACCATAATTTATTTTTGCTCACTAAAACTTTAAGTTAAAAACAAAAGGGCATTACTTTTGCTACGCCATACTAATCCTCCTGACTATTTTGTAGTTGTGAGTCGGTTAAAATAATGCCCATTTTAATTTAATTTTACAAGTATTTGTAACTTTTTGTTAAGCAAGATATTAACTTTAATTAACAAAATGAAATCCTGTCTATAAAATGTCATGTAAAACCATTTTCCTTTGAAAAAAATATATTAAAAGAAAGAATAAAATAGTTATGAAAAATCATAAATTTACTGAGGAAAAATGTATCTTCTGTAGTCTGGATGCAATTCTTTCTCTTTGCAATCATTCCAATTCTATCCAAGTGCATTATAAAACATTTAGCAGACCTGCATGTTTCAAGATTTGCATCAAAAGCCATGTTGCTGCTCTAACTCTTCAGAAAAGCAATATTTTTTTTTTTTAGAACCAAGAACAGGTTTTTGTTTTGCAAGGAATTTTTTTTTTAAGGCATACACTTCCAAAATAATGGTTTCTTTAAGGAGCTGCTTCTCGTCATAGCTTTTGAAATTCTATTATGTATTTTTGCATCTCCTTAATCAGCACTGACAGATTCATCTTTAATTCAAACATTATAAAACCTGGTTCACTTTTAACCTTTCAAACCATCTGGAGATACTTATAAATTTCTATTTTTTATTTTTTTATTATCATTTCATCTCCTTTCAAAGTTGAGAACAAGCTCAAAGCTTTCTCTCTAATACTTTAGACAGACACTCAATGGAATGCAATTTGCATTGCAGTCCTTGATCCATTTTATTTATAAACCTCCCATTTCATTTTCTCAATTCATAACAGTTAAAGCTGTCAGTCTTTTTTTCTTTTTTTTTTTTTTTTTTTTATCAGCTTGCTTCAAAAATGGTTTGTATCATTGACTTGTTTAATCAAAATGATTATGCAATTTCTACCTTCTTCGAGTTTGTCATATTTTCTAATTATTTCAAGTTTCTACTCTAAAGGTATATATATATATATATATATATATATATATATATATATACATACATACATACATACATATACATGAGCATTCTCACATGTATTTTTCCCATTTATTCTTTGCCATTTAATTGGAAAAAATGTTCTAAATTTTTTTAAAAATTGCAAGAAAGAAAAATGGAGTATCCTTTCTCTACTAATGCTGCTGACAAACTAAAGCAATGTGTAAGAATGTTTCAGTAATAAGGTATTGCCTGCTACTGCTATGAAAAAAAAAATGTTAATTTTAAGATTTTCCTTGTTGAGTGGAATTTGTTAAAGGGGTTGCAGTTTGACAACCCTAACCTGACTAGGTGCCCATTGGAAAAGGAATTTGTGGAGACTCTTTTCTTACCAATAATCCTTCTTCAAAAATGTCTGCCATTCTGGACATGTAGAGAAAGCAAAGCACTGTCATAGAATCTCTGTTTTTGGTAGCAGAAGGTACTGCAAATATTTACATCTAGATTAAATTTGAAGTTGGACTGTTTCTTCATAAATTTGATCTGGATGTGCAGCTTATACATAAGTGAGAGAGAGACACAGACAGACCTGATAACTGTTTTCATCAGACAGAAGCCATTGTCCTTCTCTTGTGGAAGGAGAGGTAACTGATAACCTTCCCATGTCTCTACCTTATAGACACAGTCCTACCATATAATGAGACATAAAACTGTTAGATTGTCCAATATGGAATGGACACGCAATCTGTTAAACACATTGCCCTATATTTTTGTTGCAGATAATTTATAAAAAGAGGCTATCAAAAAACAAAAGTAATTAATGCTTTTCCAATTATCACACTTCAAAGATGGTTAAAGTGATTGATATAGCATTGAGAATTCTTTGAAGATTGAAAAATTATTACCTTTTTTTTCTTTTTTTTTTTTTCAGTTTCAAAAATAAGTGTTGTTGTCAGTGTCATAGATAAATTATTTTTAATCCTAACATTTTTTTACGTTGCATTTAAAGTTTAAATATATATGTATATGTGGCATTATGTATAGAACAGTGCTTGACAGCATAGGAAAATGAATATATCGAATATGTTTTAGGTATTATAATTATCTTAGCTTCATTTTAAATATTTTATACACATCATACAAAAAATAACTTTAATTAGATACCTTCCACATCAAGAGACAGCATTTTAAAATCTGCATGAAATAATTACAATACATATAAAATGTTTAATATATTCATTTTCTGATCCTGTCAAGCTATGCATTCTACATGATGCCGCTTATACAATATACAGATATATATATATATATATATATATTTTTTTTTTATATAAATATTACTCCAAGCAAGGCAGACCCAAAGTGTTATTGGGTGTGAAAGAATTAGAAATGAGAATTTTTACTAAGGAGTGTTCAGAAAATTGATGTGGCATCTCCCTTCACAATGAGGTAAACAAATCACAAGTCTAAACTCAAAAATCCAGGGGCAGAAAGAAATGTCGAAATCATGATTCAGTGATCACAAACCCCAGTCAGAATTCCAACACCCTAGCCAACGGACGAGGTCGCAAAATAAATAAAAATTATTTTCGCCCAATTTGAGAACACCAACTGCTTTTATCAACAAAGAAATTTTTCTTCATTGGTCATCAGGTGGGAGAGATCACACAATATTAGCATATCTGAGCTACATTTGTGGTAACACCTGCAACTGACTTATTTCTATTTTGTGTAGAATATGTGCCATTTTTTTCTCAGTAAGTAACTTTCTTTTTTGCCACATTTTCCGACATAGAATACGCACAACACACTGTTGCTTGGCTTGATGAGGCAATTCGCCATTTTCTTCACTATAAGGAGCAAGAACAAAAGAGTAATCCAGACGACAGTTGAAAGTGATTGACATTGCATTTACATTTTTGAAGAATAGAGTTGGCTGGAAACATGGAACCAAAAGAGTTCCACAAGTGAGAAGTGCAAGAAAAGAAACTGTTAGCATGAAACTTACGGTTACATCTAGCCAAGTCAGCTGTAAATTGGTGAGACCTTGTTGCCAATCTAGTTCTGTGCTTAAATTCAAGAAGTCTGGTACCATGGCAAAAAGAAACTTGAAATGTAGCATTAAAAAATGATAGGATGTAGCTAACAAAACCTTTGTCTATGATACATTTAGTTCTTGATAATGACTGAAGAGTGGATATTAAAAAAAAAAAAAAAAAAAAATGCTAGGATGTAGCTAACAAAACCTTTGTCTATGATACATTTAGTTCTTGATAATGACTGAAGAGTGGATATTAAAAAAAAAAAAAAAAAAAATGATAGGATGTAGCTAACAAAACCTTTGTCTATGATACATTTAGTTCTTGATAATGACTGAAGAGTGGATATTAAAAAAAAAAAAAAATGCTAGGATGTAGCTAACAAAACCTTTGTCTATGATACATTTAGTTCTTGATAATGACTGAAGAGTGGATATTTAAAAAAAATAAAATTGTCAGTTTATCCATAATTTTGATATAGATGTATTGAAAAAATACAAAAAAATATTCTACCAACTGACATTGTAGATTTTATTTAATAAAACTTAAATGAGAAATGAATTCTTATATATAATGAATTCATGCAAAAAGGGATTACAAAATAAATTGCTTGGTTATTTGGTTAGATTTTGGGAATTGGGCCAGGCCGAGAACTTTTCTGCATACTCGCTTCTATATCATTTTTGTACTTATATAATTATATAGTGTGATTTCTACAGCTGAGAAAAAGAAATTTTGATTGCATTATTTAGACTATTGTCTTTATCTTTATCGCCATATTTATTATGTTTCGTCTGTTGTATGCTTCGGCCTTCTTCAGGTGGTTTGAATGTCAAACTGAACTCTTTATTTCGCTCACTGGGGTAGACTGTTCCAGTTCTACGTGCCATGCTTAATGGATGTCAGTTATCAGCTATCTCCTGTTAATTTCCCTCTGAAAGTTCTCCACTGCCTTAACTGAGAATTGAACTCGCTCTTTGGGTCCTGTCATTGGATTTAGCTAACGCCTTTATCCACTGTGCCATGTGTCCTTTGATTGCTTGAAATCTTTCTCACTAAACAGAAATGCCAATGACTTTGTTTTTCCCTATTGCAATATTTTACATTCTGCTCTGAGAAATTGTCATCTTTTTTTTGGGGTGTGGATTAAGAAAAAGGAAGTTTTTATAGTGGGCTACAGAAACATTTTTTCTTTTTTTCTTTCATTTACTTATTTTTATCCAAAACTTTTCTGAAACTGTTTTTGTTTCTTATTTTTGCAGAAAAATGTTGAGAGGAGTGTCAAATTTTTTGTTTGGTTACAGTTCTACTCCAGAATCCACAGAATGCCAGGAAATTGACCTAAAAACTCAAGTCACAGAAGAAGACTGGATTTTGGTGGAAACAGAAAACAAAGGTAAGTGGATGTCTCACAGAAATTCTTTCAACTTGCAGTCATCACTTCAATAAGAGTTGTTTTTTGCTATATAATCAACCATCTTTCATTCCTATCCATTGAGAATTACAGGTATTTAAGTTGGATAATTAATGAGGTCTAAAAAAATTTTATTCATGAAAATAATCCTGTAACTGGGTACTATTTACATAATTTATCAACGCTTCAGCCTAGGATCAGGGCCACTGCAAAGGATCAGGATGTCTAGAGCATGTAAATAAAAAAATTCCCCCTCTCTCTCTCTCTCTCTCCCCCTCTCTCCCCCCTCTCTCTCCCCTTCCCTTTCTCCGCGTCCTCTCCCTCCTCTCTCTCCCCCTCCTCTCTCTCCCCCTCTCTCTCCCCCCCCTAATATTTTCAATTTTTTTTTCCATTTTACAGAAGAAACTAATACTGGAATCAATTTGATTTCTCTGACATTTTTGATGGAACGATTGTAAGCCAAATTGGCTCTAAACAAAAATTCCTTGTCTGTTGCATTCAATAATACTTATTTACATGAGAAATAAATGTATAGGTGAAACCTTTTTCATGGGGCATTTTTATTCCCAACCCCCCATATAGTTTGGGGAGTTGAATTTTTCCATATTTCTTTCTCTGAACTGTCTGAAGATTACTCATTATGTGAAACATGTAGTTATGGCAGAGCAGTATCTTTGGATATTTCTATTTCCGGCCATGAAACCTGGGTTCAAATCTCACCATGGTTAGTTTGTTATTGAATTTTAGGTATTTTGGCTTTATAGTCTTACTTACAAAGACACTTAATGATGAAATATTAGAAAAATTAACCAATAAATCTATTAGTTACTATAGTTCACACTCTTATTTTCTGTTAATATCATGTATGGATATCTCTGTATTTAAAAAAAAAAAATGTACCGTTTATACACATACAAAAATAATTCAAAATTCTTTTTAAAA
>OZ038508.1:18269682-18329682 GCA_964036315.1 Acanthosepion esculentum | reverse complement strand
CTTTTTTTCCTATAAATTGTGAATGGTGACATTTATTAAAATGTATGAATATTTTCTATATTTGATGCATCTATTTTTACAAATGACAAAATTGTGTACAACAAAAAATATCCATCCACAAAATATCAACTTTGTAAAAATGTAAATAAATTGTAGTTTTAAATTTCACAAAAATTAATGTTTATTTATTATATTAGTTGTGAATATGGCTAATTACCAACACCAAAAAAAATTTGCTCTGTGGTTATTTTATGTGTGTCTAAGTATTCTCAGTTTCTCTCGTATATATATATATATATTGGCCTGCAAAAGATTTAGGCCAACTACATAAAATTATTATACACATTTATTTTATTAAGATGTTAAGATTGTTTATCAGTATACCTTTTATCAGTAGTGTATGTAGAGCTTGAGGATTAAAAATTAAGTTGTTGCATTTTCATAGCTGTCTTGTAACAGAAGATATACTGCTTTAAGCAAATTGATGTTGAAAAAAGGCCATACAAAACTATTGGGCCAATGAAAGATCTGAGATTCTAAAGTCATGATAATATGTAGGTATTTTTCCATCTTATTAACCTGAGTGTAATGTGCCTTGGTAGATCATTAGAGTTGAACATTAAGTCACATTTTTACACTAAAATCATGAGTAAAATGTCTGTTGAAACAAAGATGAAGGTTGTGACCTTGAAGGGGAAGATAACTAAACAAGAGATAGTCAGGCAGCTTAGCATTTTCAGAAACAGGGTTCAAACCACTGAAAGTAGTTTACTACTGCTGGTGGTGTTTTTAAGTGCAAAGAAAACTGGAAGACCTCAAAGGCTAAACAAGAGAGATGAAAGAAAGCTTGTGATTCTTGGTAGGCTAAATTAAGACTCAGACAAGTGAGGAATGACTGCAGTTTTAACAATGAGGTTTCATTTGATACAATATGCAGAGTGTTATGAAGACAAACAAAATTTGAACAGTCATATAGCAGCAAAAAAACACCAGAATAGAATATTGAAATGGTCAAAAGAATGGAAGTGTTTAAGTTTAAAGAAAACCAAAAGTTAGACAAAGAAAAAATGGGAGACTCGCAAGACAATCCAAAATTAACGGCCAGATAAGTGAGGAGTGAATGTAGACGTAACAGTAAGGTTTTAGTTGATACAGTATGCAGAGTATTGCAAAAATCAACTTGAATGAGCTTATGTCAGCAAAAAAAAAAAAATCATTGACCAAAAAATTATCAGGATAGAAGAGTGAATTGATTAAATGCACATCTAACATGGGATGCTTTAAAGTGGAAAAAAATAAATTTTTAGTGATGAATGCAAAATAGTTCCATTCTAATGCAAGAGAATATGTAAGAAGACTAGAAAGGAACAATGCAAGATACGCCATAAAAATGGTAAAATTTATTGGGCACATAATGGAGGGTGATGACAGAAAATTGACAAAAGTTGGAACCAAAACAGCAAAACCAGTTGAATCTATTACATTCACTTACGTGCTAATACCATTGGGAAAGGTATGAATCCTCTTCTTCTCCCCCCAGCTATGGGTAAATAGCAGGACAGACTGGGTTCTATAGCCTTGGATGGCAACTGGTCTACCGCAGAAAGAAATGGCAACCTACTGCAGGAAAAAAATCTGCCTCGTCAGTCATGTATCGAAAGATACATGATCGCCTAAGAGTGTATCACGCATGACACATAACTGAGTACACTCTAAACTTCTGCCAGATTACAAAGATGGAGAAATATTTCGGCATGACGGTATGCTTTGCCATACATCAGTGCAACAAAATGGCTTCTTGTGGATGAAGATGTTCAACTTTTGGAATATTGGCCAGCACAAAGTCCTGATCACAATATAATTAAAGCCTTATGGTGAGAACTGAAGAAACAAGTGCTCAAAGTAAAGCCACACAATTTCCAAGAGCTTTGGGATTACTGCCAAAATGAATTGGGGATGGGATCTGAACCTTGGTCCATCCAATGCCACATCAAATTGAGGCAATTATTCTAGACAAATTCATCAATATTAATTACTAACTTCATATTTTGAGATTTTGTACTTTCTATAATAATAAAGATCATTTTTTGCAAGACAAAATCCTTTTTAACTTAAGAGCTGAAATTTTTTTTGATGGCACAGAATTTTAGAACTCCCAAGAGGATGCTTCCCTTAACAATCTTAACCTCTTCACGTCTCTGGTCAACTGTTATCTAATTTCAATAACCATTTACCTTGAGTGGCTCTTGAGACTTTGTATTGGATGAACAACAGAAAATATATATATATAAATAAATGTGTATGCGCACATGTATTTGTATGTGTGTATGTATAATATATATATATATATATATATATATATATATATATATATATATATATATATAATAGAATAAAATTGGATTTAGAAATTATTTTAATATTTATCTTTTTTCTTATTTTTTTTAAATATTTAATCATTTTTTAACTTCATTTTTGCTCATAATCATTGGTTAGTACTCATTTTTAAATTGAAATAAATATTTTTTTTTAATTTTTAATAAAATTTTTTTAAAATATTTAATCTTTTTTTAACTTCATTTTTGCTCATAATCATTGGTTAGTACTCATTTTTAAATTGAAATAAATATTTTTTTTTAATTTTTAATAAAATTTTTTTAAAATATTTAATCTTTTTTTAACTTCATTTTTGCTCATAATCATTGGCTAGTACTCATTTTTAAATTGAAATAAATATTTTTTTTAATTTTTAATAAAATTTTTTTAAAATATTTAATCTTTTTTTAACTTCATTTTTGCTCATAATCATTGGCTAGTACTCATTTTTAAATTGAAATAAATATTTTTTTTTAATTTTTAATAAAATTTTTTAAAAATATTTAATCTTTTTTTAACTTCATTTTTGCTCATAATCATTGGCTAGTACTCATTTTTAAATTGAAATAAATATTTTTTTTTAATTTTTAATAAAATTTTTTTAAAATATTTAATCTTTTTTTAACTTCATTTTTGCTCATAATCATTGGTTAGTACTCATTTTTAAATTGAAATAAATATTTTTTTTTAATTTTTAATAAAATTTTTTTAAAATATTTAATCGTTTTTTAACTTCATTTTTGCTCATAATCATTGGCTAGTACTCATTTTGGAGTATTTAATTCCTATGCTATACTTGTCCTTTCTCGATTCTCACATTTATGCCTTTGTTCTATAATATCATAACATGTTTATGAGTCTTGAAAAAAAACTATTTTCTAATCAATTGTCTTTTGTTTTTACTATCCATGTTCTCTTGCTTCATTCCTCATGAGAAATGCCTTAAAGTAAAAATTTAAATCATTTTCTACCTTTTAATGGTCCTGTTTCTGCCTGACTTTCTATTTAACTTCTTTACCTGCAGACTATTATCCTCATCATGATTGTTATCACCATATTTCGGCTGTTGTGATCTCCAGCCTTCACCAGGTGCTTGTCAATTCACATAACCCTTCAAGAATTTTGAACTGAGCCTGTCTAGGGATATCCCACCTAGTTATTATTTATTGCTTCTTCCTTTCAACTAAGTTCAAATACACACTGCCTAACCCAGGGATTGAACTTACGATTACTATTTTACAAAATTCACAAACTAATGCTTTAATGCACTAGACTATATAGTGAAAAATTTGGAGCCTTAAACCTAACCTGCCTGCTGATGAGATTGCTGCTGCTGCTTGATTACACTCACTAAGGCTTATCTTTTTCTGCTGCTGCTCGAAACTTTGCTGTCATTTCTCTTTATTAATGCCTTCCCTATGTTATTTGTTTATATTAGTCACACTAAGAAGGTCTTCGTAGTGAAGCATAAGTGCTGATTCTTTTCAGATGTCTTGACTTTCCAATGTTCTCCTCTGTCTTGTATTTTTACTTCATTCTGCCAAGAGGTTGATGAGAATCTATGCTTGTATCCTGGGTATGACAATAAACTACATTTGGTATCATGATTGGAGGTTTTCAGGAATATGGAACCACCTCTTAATTTCTGTTATTCCTGGGGTGGTTGCACCTGTTAGGGTCCCAATAATGGGTAAATAGTGAACTCCCAAACAAAAACTACATTTTATGATTTTCAAAATATATACCTAAAAAAAACATACCGTTACTCTGAAAGTATAAAATTACAATAATACCTTGAGATACAAGTTTAATCCATTCCATAACCAAGTTCATGTGTCAAAAATAGATTTTCCCATTTAAAATAAGTGAAATAGATTTAATCCATTGCAACCCTGTAAAACATCCCCAAACCACTCTAAATTATGAAAAAGATGTGTTTTTAATTAAGACATATGTATACTTTACCAAAGCTTAACATAAATATGAAATAAAAGAAAAAAAAATGTTATTTAGTATTGTGTTCTTACCTTAGAGACAGACGTATATGGGTAACAGAGATGAATGGCGGAGGAAGAGGGAGGAAGGGAAAAGGTGATGTAGACTGTAGACACATAAGACTTCACTTTCTTAACATTAGATGAACTAAAATTGCACTTTCTAAAATTGCACTACCTTGCCAGTTCAATCCCTCATACACCACTTTCATGTTTTTTATTATTTCTTGCTTTACTTCTATTGACATCATTCTCTTCTTCATCTTCTTCATCATCTTCTTCATCTTCTTCATCTTCTTCTTCTTCTCACAACTGTTCTTTACATTCACTTTCTTTGGACTCCTGATGGTACACAAAAAAAAATCACTGTAATGTAATTAGCTGTAAAAATGATGTACAAACATCGACAATGAACGAGATACATTTTTACTGTATAGGTAACATGCGAGAAAGAATGAGAAGCTCCTTGTACTGATGCTTTACCTGTGCGCCATCTAGTGGCAACTTCCCGAAGCATGACTTGTATGTCAGTCAAAAACGGCCCACGCCACCACTCGCATCTCAAAAAACTTGTATGTTAAGCTACTCGTATCTCAAGGTATCAGTGTATGTACGAAATATTTAGATTTTGGCTTTAAATAATCCTTGGGGTTAATATGCCACTAAACAAAATCAATCAAACAACCAACATGAAAGAACACTTTCATGAAATTAATCTATACAATATCGTACAATTTCTTTAAAAAAATCAAACTTTATTCTAAAATATAACTTCAACAAAAATTACAACATAAAACACGCATATCACTGCCTCTAGTAATTATGTCTACACAAACATATTGTTATATACCATACCAATGAATACTAATGGGGCCGTGGGTGGCGACCCATGATGCCTGGGGATGGGGTCCTGGTGGTTGAGCAGGTCATGACCCAAGTATAAAGTGGTCACGACCCTGCAGCACCCCACTTTGGCCCTTATCTGGGCTAGACAGGCGGTAGGAGAGGCCCGATCCGATCAATCAGCTGGTCATGTCATGCCCCATCACATCTAACCACCCAAACCCTACACTAAATATACTAACACCTTACCCCTAAAATGTGATGGAAAGCAGTGGCTTAGGGTCAATCAGTAGAAAAAAAAATTTAAATAATGATGTTTGCCAGCTATACGTTTTTGAAACAATGATGTTGCCAGCTATACGTTTTTGAAACAATGATGTTGCCAGCTATACGTTTTTGAAACAATGATGTTGCCAGCTATATGTTTTTGATATATCTAGTAAATGCTGGATCTGGCATTAAATAACCCATAATGGTTGATATGCCATAAAACCCCAAACAAACAAACAAAATGAACACTAATGGGTATGTCCCAAGCCTCATAAATATGTTGGACACTATTTTAAGTGGTGGGTAATATGCTGTCTAAGCAGTCCACCACTAGCAGTGGTTTATCTACTTCATGCTGCTGGTGAGTATTGTATTTTGTTGATGTTATAAAGATTACCATTTCATTTCCAACCTCACTTTTGATTATTCCTCATTCAGTAACCTTTCCTAGATTACAACATATATATATGCACAAAAGCTGAGTATCATTTATTATGTATTCAACTGTGAAAGCAGAATAACATTTTTATTACTTCCAAGAAAATTACATTTCAGTATTAAATGACCCATAAGGAGTTGATGTGCCATTAAACAAATAAATCACTTGAAAATAAATGTTCAAAATTCCCGGAAGGTTACCTGGAACAACAAGCATCTGATGAAAGCCAGAGGGCACAATTGGTGAAACATGATAACACAGATGAGGACAATGGTGAACGTGTCTCCATTGAACTTTAGTTTATAACTTATTTCAAATTGCTTTGCAGTCAACTAAACACAAAAGTAACTTCTCTTTTTTTTTCAAAATGTCATTGAATAAATATGATAAACTGAATAAAGCTGAAGTTGTATCCTACTGACACCAGAGGTCATTGTTTAAATAAAAGCTGCAATTTCAAATGCTGATTTTTTTTTTTTTTCAAGGTATTTTGATGGTTAGTGAAATACGATCTTCCTACTTCCAGTTTGGTTTTGTGCTTCTTTAAGCTTAATAAAGAAGAGATGGTAAATATAGATTCACAAAAAAGTTATAAACTTATTTAATTTTCATTTTTTTTTTTTTTTCAGTTGCTCCACCCACTGAAACAAACCCCACTGCTGCTGCTGTTGTTGAAACTTCCTCAAACAACTCCGAATCAGAAGACACTGTCCTCATCACAAGTCTTGTGTCTGAGAATGATGACCCAGATAGTTCTCAAAATGAGACACTTGCCTTATTCCACCTCGACACCGATTCCGATGAGTCTCCACTGCCCCACAGTCCAGAATTCTTTTGCTTTGTTTCTGGATGTCCAAGTGACAGCTGGATCATGGATCCACCCGCCTGCTTCACTGCCAGCCAAGATGGGTCCAGTGAAGCATCTGTGTTGCATACGCCCATGGAAAATCTCCTGATTGAACACCCAAGTATGTCGGTCTATGACTCGTATAGTCGCACCATCTTCTTCATACAGGACAATGTCAATACGGATAATGAAGGCAATGATGAATCACAAAATGAACTGGAGGAAGAGCGTCGTCCTAGCACTCCATTTGAGGAAGTTAGCCTTCCCATCGTACCTATAAACCGGCCATCCAATGCTGCGCGGCTCATACCCTGCCCTCAGAATACATCACAGACTTATCGAATGATGCTGCAAAGGCAGACTTATGAGCAAACTCGCTACCTAAACAAGAAGAGCTTGAATCGAAGCAACAAACTTCATGAATATAGCCACTTGGGCAAACATCAGAGACACCGTGCCCGTTATCAGTGTCCATCAGGCCGTATGAATGGACGATTTGGACAGAGGAGAGCTTATTAATGTTCTTGTTTGAATGTTATGTTTGTTTAAGGGGGGGTGGAAGTAATGATTAAGACAATAAAAGACTCTATGGAGTTTTTCGGATGATGTTAAATCATGTGAACTTTTGACAAGGTTTATTTTGCCTTAGTTATCATATATCTTGGGGCTGAAATGCACAATCCCAAATTCTCGTTCTTATCAAATTTTCTCCCAATCTTGAAAAGCAGACAAAAACAAAAATAAAAATTACAATTTTTTTTTTTAATGTAAACTGTATTATTATTATTATTATTAATCTTTCACATATATACACACATATAACATTTCTCCATTTTTAATTTTGTTTTAGTGAACATAAATGTTCTAACAATAAAAGACCAAAAAAAGCACAAAAGCAAAAATTACAGTAAAAAGTCCATATATAAGAAAAAAAAAAAAAATTAAATTTTTATTTAAATAACACCCCCTATCCCACCCCCCGGTGTTGTAGTATTTGTTCCCAAAGGTTTTTTTATTTTTTATTCTTTTATGCTAATCTCTCGTGTTTCTAGATTTAAATGGCATTGGTCTTTTTAAGATAATTCTTTATTTTCTTGGCAGGGAGAATCCTGTTCTTTATTTTTCAATTTTTTTTTTTTTTTTTTTTTTTTTTTTTTTACTTTATTTATTTTATTCTTTCTTTAATCAAAACAGTTAATTAAATCAATAATTTTAATAAATTATTCAAAGTGAATTATCATGTTTGTTAAAGAAAGTTATTCCATTTTATGGGTATAAAACTCTTAATCCTGAATTGTGTTGATGTTGAGTAAGTGCTCAAATGGATTATGAGTTCTGACCACAGAAGGAAATCAGACACTGCCATTTTTAATAGGTTTTAGATGACTCACCAAAGGTTAAAGGTGTTTTTATTGCAGACACTTGCTTAAATTTCAGGATGTACTGGGCCCTTAACAAATTGTAACCTTCTACTCTGGGCTTAGTGAAAGAAATCCTTTTGCTCTTCTTTAAAAAAAAAAAAAAAAGATTTCAGTTGTACACAACTCTCAGGTTGTGAGGAAAAAAAAAAATAAAGAAAAACGTTTAAAAAATAAAATCCCCGAAAATTAAGAAAAAAAAATATTTAAAAACAAAAACACTTTATACCATTAAAAAAATTGGTTTAAAAAGAAATTTTTAAAATAGCAAACAAAACAATTTCAGTTTTGTTTAAAAAAAAAAAAAAATAAAAAAAATCGATCTTCTTATTTTTATTCGTTCACTATTTCCTTCTTGCATTCCATTTCATTTGTCCCCCCACTCCATTCCTTTCCTTCCAGTTTCTCTTTTGATTTTTCACCCCCCCCCCCCGGCTTCCTATCTCACATGGGCCCCTTAATTTTGCTCATCACCCCACCCCATCTCATTTATTCTGACCCCCCACGTTTTTCTTCCTCCCATCTTCCCATGCATCACATTCATTTGATCTTCTCGTTTCCCTCCTAAAATTAAATCAGAAAATATCTATTTTTTTTGCCAACACTCAAAGCTTATGACGTTTTTTTTTTTCTTCTTTTATCAGGTGACACTATATTTGTATATTTTCAAGCAGAATTTATTGCAAAATTGTTGGCTTATATATCCAAATTATCAAAATTTAAACAAAAAGACTTCCAGTTTTTCAAAGATTCATTACATCATTTAAAAAAAAAAGCAAAAAAAAAAAAGAAAGCTCCATGACCATCACTGGTAATTTGTTTACTTGTAATTCAATCCATTGAGTTTTAAATTTACAGCCATTTATTAGCAATAACTGTAACCCCATTCCACTCCCTCACCCCACCTTTTTTGTATATTTCTGTGTGTGCGTGTGTGTCTGTCTATGCACTGATCTGTGACTATTACCAAACCACGTTCATTAAGCATTGAGTCATATTTTTCAATATTTGTTTCCTGGTTTTAAACTTTGACTTGCATGTTTTTTTGGGGTTTTTTTACCTTTTTTTTTTTTTTTACTTTTTTCTTTCTTTTTCTTGAAATTTCTTCCTGAAAAAAAATAGAAAACATTTAAGAAAAAATTACTTAATGTTTGTTTTGTTTTTTAAATAATGTTTTACTTTTCTTAATTTTTATTTCATCTTAATTCCCAAAAATTATCAGAAAAAATAATCTTTTTAATTTTTATTTCTCACTGTAATAAAAATGATTGTTTTTTTTTTTTGTTTTTTTTCAATTGTGAGTAAATTAAATGAGTAATGTGGATTATTATTGTTATGAGAGTGGAGTGCTGAAAAACTCTTGGCCACCCCACTTTCAAAAATCTGACCAAAAATCAGAATTTTGTGGATCTTTGTCCAGCCAAGGATTTTGCAGCATTCCTTTCAAACCTTTTAAATTTCTGTATTTTTCATATTATTTAACAGAAACTAACATTTTAATATTTACTGAATATTTTTTCAAAATTTTATTTTATTTTTTTTTTTTTTTTTTTTTTTTTTTGTGGGTGGTGGGTTCCAACTTTTATCCATCCATAAAATAATCTAATTTTTGTTCAGGGAAAATGAAAATTGATTGCTAATAATTTTTCAGAAGCTTGGCTTCAGGTTTATCCTTATCAATAAACCAATTTTTTCTATGAAATCTGAAAAAAACAAATTTCTACCAATTCTTTCTCATGTATATTGCATTACCAATTAAAATGACTGCCAAAAAAATATT
Organism: Acanthosepion esculentum; assembly: GCA_964036315.1. NCBI lineage: Eukaryota > Metazoa > Mollusca > Cephalopoda > Sepiida > Sepiidae > Acanthosepion > Acanthosepion esculentum. The sequence goes on along the minus strand of OZ038508.1, from coordinate 18,319,715 downwards.
GAAATTCACAAATTGAGGAAGAATTAGAATAATGGCCTCTTATATCACTGAGCAGAAAATTAATTTAATCCAAGTGATGGAAAAAAGAAAAGTTGTTTGCTCAATTTATTCCTTTTTTTATTACCTCCCTTTTCTCGGCAAAGATCTTTCCCTAATGGAAATGGGAACCTCACACAAGTAAGATATCTTTAGATAAGTCTCATTCAATTACTGCCATGTTTTCTGTTTACTTTACTTAAATTCTGCCTGTTTTTCCTACTCATGACTTTTCTATTTTTGGTGGGGGTGGCAGACAAATTTATCTTTTGTCTTTGTTGTCAATACAATTTATTTTGGTTGCTTCATTCAATGGCCTTCCTGAGGCAATTGAAAAAGTTGGAAAGTGTTTTATATCAGCTTATCTGCCAGGTGCATTAGTACAGTTTTCAATACAATGTACATTTCTTTGTTGAAAATTTACAAAGGGTTTGGAAGCATCTCCACATTCAATATTGGAACAAGGTGCACATGTAACTGAATATAGTAACTGATTTCATAAGCATTGCTGTTTAGATGAATTTAATGAAAAAAAATTGCTTTACACTGCCGGGAAAAATATTTTCTTTCCATATGCATAGAATACCTGAGGAAGGCCATAGTGTCTTAATCAAAATGAGTTCACAGCAGATGCAAAAGAATGAAGTTTGCCAAAATTTAGGAAACTCACACACACGCTCGCGCACACACATACACGATTAGTTAAAAGTAGCACTCCATTTCTATTCAGTTGTTTCTTTGCTATTTGTATTACAAGGTACAAAAAGGTAGAAATCAATGAAAGATCTTTTTATCTAACCAAGCATTGAAGGCAAAATTATTAACAAACCTTCATAGCAAAGAATTAGAAAAATTAATAATCTAGCCGGGATAAATCTTATTTTCATAATCTGGTCATGACTTATATATATAATTTTTGTCATCCACAGACAGACTGTTTTGCTGTTTCACAGCTCATCAGTGTGGCTAGACGTCCAGTTGCCTCTAGCTAGGATCAAAACCCGACTGAATTTGCGTCAGTCGGAACTTCTCCCACTAAGCCATCAGCGTACGGTACGGGATGAAGGTGAATTTTAGCGTGTTTATTTTTAGATTCAGATAAACACACAGTGACTGACAGTGACTCAATTCTGTCGAAGAGTCGTTCAATATTAGCTTAAATAGTCACTGTTTACAAATTCACACCTCAAACCAGAGGGCTCAACCGAAATTAATTTTTCAGCAGCTAATAGAGCTAAGGAGCTTTTAAAATATACATTAAAATGCCATATAAATTATGCTTATTCCTAGCTATCCTTATATATATATAATAATTTAAATAAATTTTTTGTAGTACAAAATTTAAGGATAGCTAGGAATAAGCATAATTTATATGGCATTTTAATGTATATTTTAAAAGCTAAAAAAACAACCGGTTTCATCCCAGCCTTATCAAGTTTATTGCTGGGATAGAAAAAATAAATACATTTAATTGATAACCATTGGAGGGAAAAAAAATATGAATTTCAAGAAAGCTAGAGTCCAATAATATTCAGACCCAGTAAGCATTCCCTCTGTAAACAGAGAGAAAGCCCACAGGATCTGATATACAAGGACTCTAGAACCTTGAGGTGATATGAGGAGTGGGACCGCAATAAAATCGAAAAACAGTCCACCCTAAAAATCAAAGACGCAAGTCCTACTATTTCTAACATGCTCTGCAATTGAAGAGCCAGAAGTATTAATTAGTTAACTTTTCCTGGCATCCGGATTCAAAATCCTGGGGGATGAGTGTTGCTTTATTCTCAGATCCATGCATTGAGACATCCTCCCTATGTAGTCGAGTCTACAACTACACTTATATTTATAAATCACTGAATTAACATGATGGCGGGGGAGGACATCCTTACGAATATATATGATTTGAATATTGCATGAAGCAGGCTATCACTACTCACTGTTGACTTGTGTCCACATATATGATAAGATGACTGAAACATCTGAGCAAAGTATGAAATATAGGAAAACCAGTTGTTTAATTTTTTTATTCTGTTATTCTGCTAACATTTTATTCAACTGAACAAAAACTAATTGTGAATGAAACAATTAGCTGCAGAATAAAAAAATTTCAACATCCAACTGGTTTTCACATATTCCATCTCACACACACACACTATATATATATATATATATATATATATATATATATATATATACATACATACACACACACACACACACACACACTAGTTATATATATAAAACATGCAATCAAAAAATATATAGGCATTTTTCAAGCTTTGGATCAAGGCTACAATACTAGGTTAGCCTGTTGTATGGCAGACAACCCAAATTAGTTTGTATAAAGTTGAACATCATCTGAGAGAATAATTATCTTTACTTATGATATTTTTAAGGGAGATGAATTTAAAATAATAACAATAATGATGAGTAGTTTTTAAAAGATAATTTACAAATAAGTCACTAAAAGTTGTTTGCAGCCACAAGATGCTACCCAAAAGTTCAGCTAATTAAAAATAAGTGTTTTACTCAGAGCAAAGAAAGAAAGATTGATAGAAAAATGAGGTTGTTTACTTCCTGACGAAGTGAATTTAAGAGATCTGGGAAATGCCTGGAGAGACCTGGGAAATATTGGATAACTTAAGACACTGATCAAAATGTTGAAATTCCCCAAACCTTTTGAGTAGCACTGCATATAAGAAATTACGTAAAACTTATATTAATTTGATATGTGATGAGTCTTCAGTGCCAATGTTTTGTTATGTTAATACAATTCCTCATCGTTTAAATACCTTTATGTATGAAAATATGAAGTTATAGGCATGTTACGGAGTCAAGTTGCTTACTTGACAAACCAACAAAAGTGAGTTTTTTGTTTGTTTTTTTTTATACTTTGACTGTGAATCTAATTACTTTTTGATTGGTCAATAATTTAGAGCCAATCATTTTTGTAGATTTTTATTTTTAAACTTATTTATTTGCTATTGTCTGTGTCTTTCTTAGCAGTTCCTGAATCTCAGGATTCACAATTGTCTGTTATGGTCAACACTGCCCAGGAAGAATTTTCTTTCCTTTGTTTTTTCTTATTGTATGTCTCACAATCCCAGAATGCAGCTGTCTGTTAATGTCACACCAGTTTCTTCTGCTATCAACTGCACAGTATGCTGTATTAATTGTTTTGTCAACACTAAAAATAGACTCAGTATATTGAAAAAATTAAAGCCTGATTCTGATTTAGCATAATTTTAGAATACTGAGTCATGTGAGCTACTTTACAAAATTTTATACTGTGCAGCAAAATTGATTAGTGGTGTACTGCTTTAGAAACATCATAAATATTCATTATTTTTTTACTCAATATATGAACTGCTTCATAGCCAATAATTTTAACCCTGTATTTTTTTTATATATATTTCACTTCAGCTAATCTAGTGCAGACATGCCACTATTAATATTAATGATTTCCCTTATCATTTAAAAAAAAAAAAGAAAAAAATTAATGTTTTTTTGTTTTTTTTGGGTTTTTTTTTTTTACTAAGGATAACTTGTTTAATTATTTGATTATTTTTAAATTTTATTAAAAAAAATTAGTTTTACATAATTTTTTCTTTTAATATATGTATTGTTTTTTAATTTTTTAAAAATATTTTCTTACTTTGAATTTTTTTTTTACTAAGGATAACTTGTTTAATTATTTGATTATTTTTAAATTTTATTAAAAAAAATTAGTTTTACATAATTTTTTCTTTTAATATATGTATTGTTTTTTAATTTTTTTAAAATATTTTCTTACTTTGAATTTTAATTTAAAAAAATGTTTTAACTTTCATGAATGATCAGGAAAGTATTTGTCCATTTTTTTTCCACAGCACTTAGTGTTTAAATTTTTATTTTTATTTATTTTTCAATAGATATTTGGTTAGACAAAGTGAGAAGGTACTGCCAACCACAATTTGTCAACCATGTTTTTTTTTTGTTTTTTTTTTTTTTTTATCTTGTATGAATGACGCTATTTGCAATTACAAAATGAGATAAAAGGTATTGCGGTTTGCTAGTATGTGTTGTTTGTATCAGTTGATCCATCTGTGTGAACCTGGCAAAATACAAGAGCTGACTCAAAAATATCCACAAATTTCAAATTTTTAAAAAATGCCATGAAACAGCTCTGATCTCATAAGATTATCACCTGTAGACTGTCAGAAGAATTGTCATGTTAAAGATTGATATCAATTTTTTTAATTTTTTTTTTATTTTATTTATTTATTTATTTTTTTTAATCATAAAATAGTCATCTGTTTTTTACCAGATTATGCTGACCCTTCTGTTTTTCCTGGAAAGTTGCATAAATTTTCCATAACAAAATCTCTTTTTTGTTATTACAGAGTGGTGCATCAATATATCTTAGATTTAATATTCTCTCTCCCCACCTCTCTCTTACATGCGCACACACACACACACACACACACACACTCTGGAAGGTTTTGGAATTTCTCTTTTTAACAAATCTAATTTCTCATCTTTTTTTTTTCTTTTTTTTTCTTGGGCTAAACCAAAATAAAATGTCTCTTTTCTCTTTAAATTTGACACAGAAACTTAAATACCAGATTCTAATTCAGAATTAAATTTTTCTTTCACCAAAATATTTTTAAATTATTCTGACCCCAAATCAAACAACGCTCTTAAATGCTATTTCTTATTAAGTCATGTAATTTTTTTTTTTTAAAGTATTTATTTATAAGTATTATAATTTAAGTTCTTAGGTACTTCAATAAGCAATGCATGAAAATTTAGAAACATCTGATTGTTTCTTGTCAAACTATTTGATTCTTTTTTACATCATTAACCCATTCCTAAATCTGTTCAATTACTTAAAACAAAAACAAAAAAAACTGGCATTTGGAATAGTTCTGTGTCCCAGATCATATATCTCCTCTTGTGATCTCAGATTTTCTCAATTCCTCCCCTTATTTTGAATTGTCATCTGGTGTTTTGTTTTTGTTTGTTTTTTTTCTTAGTTTTTTATTTTTTTATTTTTTATTATAGCTTTAGAAGTGATAATTACTGAAACCAAATTACTTTATGAATTGCAATCAAATGAAAAAGATAGCCTGTTCCAACAGATAAAAAAAAAACCCAACTTCCATTTGATTTAATGTAAAATTCCTCCTTTGGCTAAAATTCCTGCTCTTACATTTGAAATTGTTTTCCTGAGTGTCAAATGTCTTCCATTTGAGAATCACTTGTCTAGAAAGAAATAAGAAATTAGTCAAATCATCCTCTGATCATTATTTAAATGAAGTGTAAAAAAGAAAGGAAAAGAAATCAGATAACTTCAGTTCTTGTTTGTATTTCTGTTTTATTTTACGACATACATATGCATATATATAAAAGTTGAAGCTTTGCTTCTTTTAATATTTTTCTCATCACCTGAAAAAACAAATTGTAATTCTGATAAAAATCCTCATTTCCAATGTTTGTATCTCAGTAGTTCAAGCAAAGTATTTTATTGAATGAGGTTATTTTGAAATCCTCACCTTCAATAATATTCATTGAAATGAGACTTCAAAAATTTGACTCAAGTCTTTTAATACAATCTGTAATAAAACTGTCAACTAATGATCCCTCAGGGGTGAGGTCACTTTTAACCAGCCTGACTTGAATTCCAGACTAGCAATGAACATTTAAGCAATGTCTAGTGTGTGAAAAGAATGGTTATTCCCTTGACACCAATATTACTGTATACATTCTTGACTCCCTCAGCAATGTTTATTGTTTTAAAAAGCAAAATAGATAATGTTTATTCAATTTTTTTGTTTTATAGTTCATTGATATTCATTATAAAATTATGGAAAAAAACTTATTTTCATTGTTATTTATAAAATTGTAAATAATAAATATTGCATTGTAGTTGGTTTACATGTTTTGATAATTTTTTCATATACATTTAAATAAAAAGAATTTTCAAATTATTTATTTATAAAAGGGTAAATATTAAATCTTTATAAAAGGTAAATAATAAATATCGCATTGAACTTGGTTCATATATTTTTATAATCTTGTAAATAAACATTGCCAAGGAAGTCAAAAGTGTATACAGTAATAGTGGTGTCAAATGAATAACCGTCATTTTGACACAAAAAAAAGCAACAAAATTATTAATTTGATACTTTTTTTTTTTTTTTTGTCATAAAGGTTATACATTGGCAGCATTTAAATATCTAGTACTTTTAATACTTGTAAATCTTTGAGGATGTTAATTCTGTTTTGATTGTTTCAGAAAATTCTACTGCTAAGACATGCTAGTTAACAAAATGCATTTTGAAAAGGTGTTTGTAAAATTTGATACTTATATATATGTAAAATATTTGGTTGAAATTGTTTATTAACCTGAAGGGCATAGTTTTTCTTTCCTTTCACTAATATCTTCAGTACACAATGGTTCCTTGACATTTTTTTTTTTCAGTGCCTTAAATTCTACATAATTTATTGCTCTTAATTTTGCTTCATTATTTCTATCAGCTTCATAATTCTTAAATATATTTTCTTATTGATTGCAACAAGACATTTGCTTTCTATCTTTAACTCCAGTTTTTAATTCAGAATTCAACTTTTCTTTCACTGCTTATTTCTTGTCAACATAATTCATTCTTTTTGTATCAAATATCATTGTCAGTAGTTAGTATTTAACTGCATTAATAGCATGTTTTAAATGTGCAAATCATTGATTTCTTATTAAAACAATGACAGAAGAAACTTGACATCTAGTCTAGAAAGGAAAATATTTTAGTCATGTGACCACTTTATATGAAATGTAAATAATGTTAAAGGAAAATGAAAATAAATATTTTAGGGTAAATTTTAGTTTTTAAATATGTAAACAAAACAGAATTTTTTTTTTTTTTTTTTTTTTTAAGACTAATGAAGCTTTATTCAAAATGGTTTGACCATCACGTTTTATAGAAGAGTAGTTTAAGGGGGAGGCAACTACGATTGGCTTCACCACAAAATATATTATCAAAACTACAAAGGTAAGTTGTAGTGCAAGAAAATTGTGAAGAAATTCATTTGAAAATTTGAATGTCCTCTTGCAAACTTATTTAGTAAATGTTTTTTTTTTATGCTTCTTCTTTTCTTTTTCTTAACATGAATTATAATCTGGTCTCACCTTCACAGCTGTAGGAAATTTCTTTTACACATGCTTTAACTTTTTTTAACTTTTCTTTTTTTTTTTTTTTTTTTTTTACAGATTCATAAACAAAAAAAAGATAAAATTTCTTCAAAAGAAATCTATTATGAAATTTAGCTCTGCATTTTTCTAAGATTTTTTTCTTTTAAATTAAAAAAAAAAAAAAATCTTCTTAGCAACCTCTTATAACATCTATATCTTTTCCTTCTTTATAATTAGTTATGTCCAAAATCAACCTTTTCAAAGACAAACTTCATATAACTAATATATCAAAGGAGGTAATTGTTACTCAATCAACATTGATCTCTCTTGCTCTCACTCTTGCTCCCCCCGCCCTCAAAAAAAAAGTTACTTGGGACAAAAGTGGGGGAATGTATAATCTGGTGTTGCATGTTCTGACAGGTGAAAAAGATATTTATTGGTAAGTTTGCTTTTGAGTCTTGGTTGCACAGTCAGAGATATAAAAGTTAATGAAAAAAAGATATGTATAAAAGTATATAAAGAACTTATACCAACCACACAATGAAATGTATACCTGCTGTTGATAGTTTTAGGCAAAAGAATTGTTACTTTTTAGGAATTCTGTAGACTTCCAGAAAAGTTTGGCAAGGTTGAAAATAAAGTTCTCTTAACTTTAAAAAATGGAATTATTTTATTTTTTTGTCATTCTTTTGTTCTGCATTTTTCTTTAAAGAGAAAATATTTTTCATTGTTACTGTCAATTTTCCTTCTGTCTTTCAGTACACATAAAAATAACGACATCAGTTGACACAGGTACTTGAACATGGTTAACAAGCTTGTCTGACTAGAATGATTACAACTGAGTAGTTAGCTTGATTTCCACTGGGTGCTCCATACTTGCAGCCTTGTGTCACATCTCAGCTAGGATTAGGAAATCACTACATATGGGTCATCACTTCTACCTAAGATCAGAATATAGTATCAAAAATGAACCTGCACAATTTGCAAATTTAAATGCAAGAAAATATTGATCGATTTTCTACGGCTTATCAACCCTTTGCAGTTTATTTAAAGCCAGAAAATATTTTTAGATTGTAAGATTTTTTTGATTTTTTTTTTTTTTTTAGATAATAATAGTTTAGTGATGCAAGTCTTACTAATTAACCCATAGCTGGAGAGAGAAGAAATGGATTCATGCCTTTCCTAAAGGTATTTATGCATAAGTGAATATAAGAAACCCAACTGGTATTGGAACTTTGCTTCCTGATTAACAATTCCAAGCCATTACCCCCCCCACACACACACACACAAATCCAAGTATTTCCATGCAATCACCCATCTAGGTACTAACCAGGCTCAACATTGCTTAACTTTGGTGATTGTACAGGAACCTGCAAAAAAAATTGCATTAAAATTAATTATTTAAAAAAAAAAAAATTCAATAGAATTTTTGGTTGCGAATTTACAGCGATTTGCAGTAATAAGGAATAAAAAAAATTATGAAAATAACCAATGATTTCATTAAAGAAACAAACGCAAGAGATGTTGAGGAAGTGTGAAATTCTCTATTTTAGTTGATTTCTATCATGCGAGTTAAGATACTGTTATAAAATTTGTATAACCTTTGTAATTCTGATTAATAATACTGTAATAGAGAATACCGTAGTTCAGTGCTGTAGTGCATTAGACTGAAACACCTTGTGACAAACATTGCTATGAGCAGATATTCTACTCACAGTGGATCGATGAGCCCATGTTCAACAATTAGGGTAGAGAAGGTCGGCTGTCATTTTTCTGCACAACACATACAAAAATTGTAACTCCCAGGATTTATGAGTACTTCCATTTTTGTCTCCAATTTCAAATCTTTGGCAGGTGAGCATTTCAATTTAGAAAAACAAAGACAAATAAGTTATTGAATGTTGTTTTTGTTTTGTTTTTTTGCATATACATTTTTATAAAGGAATGTGTTCAAATTTTAAATATCAAATGTGCGGAATGAAAACATAAAAATGGTATAATCATCAAGATTAGAAGTGACAGCATCCATAAAGTACTTAGTGTTTGTATAAAAGATAAATATCCTTAAGCAAAGATTCATCTTTAAAATCCTTTTGGATTAAAAACTGAATTCTTGACTTTTCTACAATCATGCTGAAAACAACATTTCTTGTTCAACCACCTCAGTAAGCAGCATCAAGCTTGGTCTGTGCTTAGATGAGGGTGGGACCTCTCGGAAACACCAGGTACTGAAAGCAACCTCCTACAATATGTTTTGGCTTTAAATAACCCACAAAAAAAAAAACCCCAAATAAATCCATTCTTAGAGAGAAATTTAGATTAGGATTACACCAGTATGATCATACTTAATTTTGGAGATTCAAGATTCTGATTGTTGTTGCAAATTTCACATGCTGATTGATGTTCGTTCTGTTTTGAACACTGTAACCTTGCTTCTGTCAATCTAAGTATTTTTTAGAGGCTCTCAGAGACTAACATTTTTAATCTGATTGGTTGGCACCAACCTGACCCTCCCTGAGGCCCGTCTTTACCATCTGTTCCACAATGGCAAACACATTTCCTGTGACACTGTTTCTCATTTTTCCTGTTAATTTGCCCCCTCCCCCCACTTTTTTTTTTTCACAGCTTTGAGTCATTTTGCCACTAACCCTCACTTAACTCTATAAACTCATTTATCCAAGCCTTTTACTAGCAGGGTTCTTGATAAGATCCAGAGACGGATAGGCAACGTGATTGGCCCTGATCTGTCATCTCGTCTGCAGTCGCTCTCTCACAGACGCGATGTTGCCTCGCTCTGCCTTTTCTACAAGTACTTTCACGGTAATTGCTCTGAGGAGTTGCGTTCGCTTGTCCCCTGGCCTCGTGAATTTAAACGCCCCACGAGGCTGGCATCCTGCTCCCACCCCTACACCGTGGAAACTGTTAGATGTAGACGTCTCTTCTACTCCAATAGCTTCATGTCTCGCACATCTCGCCTATGGAACTCCCTTCCCTATTACTGTTTCCCTGACAAATCCAATCTCCAACGGTTTAAGTGTAGCGTCAATCGACATCTCCAGTTGCTTTGATCTATCCACTTCCCTTCTCCACATCCTTTCATTTTTCATTCCTATCTGCTCTCGCTCCGGATCTTCTGTGGCTCCCTTGCCTTAATCGACCCACTGTCTTTCTCTTTCACCACATCCCCTCCCTTGCCACTCCTATTTGCTCTTCCTCCATCCCTTCTTTAACCCCTTGCGTGATAGTGGCCTCCGGCCTTGCTTCGGGTGATACGATTAAAAAAAAAAAAAAAGTGCATAGGGTGCTTATGTGGTGCTAGCAAAATTCCTATATTTGTTGTTTTATTGTTGTGTCTCAAGTTACCCCATTCTACTTCTCCAAATACAATCTCATCCATTCAGATGACTTATTCTTCATCCTTTGTTATAGATGTGAACCATTGTGTTTAATGGCTTCCACGTTAATATTTGGACTTTTGTAGGTTCTGCCTGTTTTTCTTTTTATTAATACACTGAACTTCACAAGAACCCCAATGATGCATAAAGGTCACAAAAAGGTAATGGAACAAAAAAAAAAAAGATGTTCCTTCTTTAAATTGTCTTTCTTTTGTTGGTCTATGGATTTCTGTATTCAGAGCACACAAAAAAACACTTAAATCTTAACAAATTCACAAGACTTTTCTGCTTTTCACCAATTTTCATTTATGCTATTAATTCCAATCGCAAAGTTATTTTCTCCAGAATCTTACCAATTATGTCTGGGCTTTTCATGGTCACTTCCCTAGGTTAAAATCCTAGCAAGATGGCTCTAGACATAACGCTATATGCTGTGAATATTTCCATGTTATCCTCAGCATCAAATAAGAACAATAAAGAGAAGAAAAAGAAAACAGTTTGAAGAAATCAAAGTATAAATCAAAGAAATAAAACAATTTCTCTGAGAAATTGAAACTGTGGTCTTTGAATTATGGAACCGGCCTGCCTGACCAAGAACACCAATTTAGTTGGTTCCTATCAATAAACTGGATTTTCCTGTTTCATAAGCTTTTTCTAGTATTGCCAGAGGAATTCAGAACATTATCATTGATAACTCTCTCCTCCAATTTGCAGACCTTAGTTACTATATTCTTAATACTTGATATAATGCAAAAATATCACAATGAAAAAAAATCGGTCAATAATTATTTTTAACTATTTATACTGGGGCTGATGCATACAATTACAAGTAATCCATAATAATATTTGAAATTTTGAAATTATATTTATTTTTGGCATATGAATATTTTGAAACTGTTTCTAAATCTTTGTCTTTCAATCATTCTGCCTCACCTGCTATCCTCTTCTGCTGTATCTATGAGGTAAACTGTATCATTTGGGAACTACTGGCTTAGAATATGGCATTCAAAACTAAGTAAATCCATATATCTTTGTTATTATTATCACAATGTTTCAGTAATTGTACCCTTCATCTACCTTCAGGTGTTTTCAATCTAACAGGGAATTTCAAAATGAACCCTTTATTCAATTTACAAGAGTAATTTGTTCACAATCTGCTACCCATGTTTAGGGATATCTTAGTATTTAGTGCTTCCCAGGTATTGCACACCCTGTTTTCACTGTACTACTCTGCCCAGGGATTGGATTCACAATGTCAAATTCACACACCAATGCTTTAATTCAGTAGGCGATTGTCCACAGATTTTTAACTTTTTTTTTTCTATGCATTCTTTGGACATTTCAAAGTTGAAGCAGCTATAAAACAAAATCCTGATATCCAATATTGACAGGAAATGCATTGCCATCAATTTCTTTTGGATTTTGATTCAGAGTCAATATAAAATAATTCTGAAGGTATCGCCCATATGGATAATCCATTTAAAGATGACTGTAGAATGGATTAGCAGAAACATTGTTAGAACAACAAAAAAATAATAAAATAACAACAACAAAAGGAATGAGTTTAAATGAAAAACTCTAAACTTATTCAAAGAAATGCAGGGAAGTAATTTTTATTTAATGATTAAATTTCACCTGAATTCATTTCTCACCTGAGGCATAGTGACAACCATTTTTTTGCTAAATTTACCCAGATTTATTCACACCATAAAGCCATTGATTATGTATTGATCTATGAAGATTATCTTCTTTATCCCCTCAACCTTTTAAATCAATACAATGACACAAGGCCACTATTTTTTGTCTTTGTAAAATGTGTCACCTACCCAGAGGGAGGATCAGTTGATGGTATCACCTGATAATTCCAAATGCACTTATCAAGTTACATTGAAACTTTGTCATTTTTATATAACATTTTCTTACTCATAAGCCAAGATAATTTTGTGTAATAAACCTTATGAATTGTTTTGCTTATTTTATTTAAATAATTTACGAGTCAGTACAAAATTTTATTATGGCTTTAAAAAATTTATGATGGACTCTTCCGTTGTCTTTGATGTATGATGGTTCAACAATTCACTCCTTAGATCTGAACAGCCAGACTACTCACATATATGATTTGATTGTAGTGGTGAAGGCTTGTGCAGAATCATTCACTCTTTTCAAAATAACGGAATACAGAAAATATGGTGCATATAATGTGCCACAAGTTCTTGAAAAAAGATACTTTCAGGTTCTGAATTGTCCTTCTTCCAGACTTGTTGTCAACAAAGGCTAAGAAGCCTAGTCTACACTTCTATTTAATCCATAGCTGGGGGTAAAAGAGATGGATTCATACACTTTCTACAATTATTTGTGCATAAGTGAATGTAACAAACTCAAGTGGAATTCAAACCTCACTGTCCGATTTCTCATTCCAAGCTCCTCTTCCTTACACCTTCCACACATCCATATCTCAAAGTATATATTAACATATCATTTTTTTTTAGTGAGTTCGATCCTTACTGGGTGCCCCATACTTTCGGCCTTGTGCCACATCTAAGCTGCACTTAGAAAATCCCTATTTTTTTTTTTTTTTTTTACAGTAATGTTCACCCCGTACAAGGCCTGAAAGACAATCGAGGTAGAGGGTTACAGAATAAGAGGTACAGCTTATGCAGATAGGTGGGGAAGGTAATGGTTAATCCAAGACTTGAACAGGTTAAGATTATGGTGATCCAGAAAGCATCCTCTTAGGAGCCAATTTCAGAAAGTAGTGGCTCGTAGGAAAAAACTGCTCGAATGGAACTGACATGCCAAACCTTTGGGAACCACTGGTATAAGGTAATGAGAAGATAGTTTTAGTGTCAATCTTCCAATTGAAGAGAGCCTGCCTTAAAAATCAGCATTCAAACTCCTGGCTTCCATAGTCTATTATTGACTATCTCATGGTTGAATTGGCTAAAAACATTGATACAAAGAAAGCAAATAGTTGTTATATACTATGTATAGTTGCAAGAGTATCAAATGAAAACAATATTTTGCCAGTGAGGCAGAAAGAAAAAGAGACATGTTAAAATAAAATTATCTCTACTACCAACTAAGTGGAATGTCTCTATTGTGGGCAAAGGAAGTGACCTGGAAAGTTGGTTGTGTACAGGATTGGCTGGTGTTGAATCTTGTATCAGGTAGGTTGACCAAGAGGTCACTGCTGAACTCTGTGTATTGGCTCGAGTGCCGCCGAGTGAGTCCACTTAAGCAGTCAGGGTAGATACATGACTCGGCATTTTTTGTCATGCTTTTGCTTCAGCAGCAACATTTGTGATCATCTCTATTGTTTATGTTTTATATTTTTGAGGGATTTATTTTGTGAGCAGGATGCAATGCTCAGAGCCCCTGTGGAGAAAGCAACATTTTTTTAAATTTTGCTTTCATCGCATTCACATCAGGCCAACAGGTTTTGATGTGAAGTGAATCAGAAAGAGATCTAATTTGAAGCAGAGTATAACATAGGCCTTCCCCTGGGGCCTCTAATTATTACCTATTTAAATACTGACTGTTCAGGTATTGATTTATTTTGGTGATTAAGAGAGTAAATGTAATAAGCAAAAAAACTTGTAAATTTTGTTTGCATGCAACTGAGTGATTGAAAGAGTGTCATGTTTGCGTTGATGGAAAAAAAATATTACAATGCCGTTGCTTAATTTGGGGCATTTCAATGATTATTTTGAGTTGATATAAAACTTTAGAAAGTTCTGGGCTAACAAAAAAAAAAACCAAACAAGTCAAATATTTCAAAAAGGTTTATTTTTATGTGCGAACAAGTATAAAAGATTAACAAATTGGATAAGAAAATTGTTTTTTAAATAAAAATGGAAAATAACTGAATGTTGGCTTTGGGTAATTTTAAAAGAAAAATATGAAAGACAAATTAGAAGAGAAAACTTGGAATTTATCATAAAATTATTTTCAACATGACTTGTATCAATTTATAAAGAGTGCAGTAGAGTACCTACTATAAGCAAATAATTCAAGGTCAATCTCTTACTGGTCAATCATTCCATTATTAAAGTCATGTACCAAACTAGTAAATAACTATAGGAGAGAAATTGTGATCATTAATAATGATAATAATGATGATATAATATTGATGATGATAGAATAGTATGGTTGTTAACATCACATATTAATAAATTTGACTAAAAATTAAAAAGAATTTCAATACAAATAAGTTTAAATTTAAATAGAAATATGTTTGTCTATACAAAATGGTTGAAAAATGTTGCTTATTTTTTTTACATTTTGTCATAAATGATAATTTATTCAAATATTATGTATTGTTAAAACAGTTACATAAATTATATTTAAAATCTTAGTATTTCTTCTGGTGTCTTGCTTTCCAGTCAACATTTATTGCCTTACTTGGGGTAAAAATGATTAAAAAAAAAATTTCTGGGGTCAGAAGTTCAAATGTCCTTAGCAGGAGAAGCAATCAATGTAAAATATCATGAAAAAAAAAATTAGAGAAATTTCACTTTCAACATTTCATCATTAAATAACAATAAAGAAAAAGAAAAAAAAAAGAAATCTTTTAGAGTAAAATAATAATAATAATAAAGGTGTTTTTGTTTCTTTGCTAAGTCACTGAACATCATCACCTTTCTTGTTTGTTTTGTATATTTGAATTTATTTTCTCCTTCTTTAAACGTGCTCATGTAGGAAATGTTCATGCAGGAAATATTTTACATCCAATGATGGTTGGAGAACAAATGGAAAAAAAAAAAAAAAAAAAAAAAAAAAAAAATCTCACCCTTGTTTCAACCACTACTAGCTGGTGGGTTCTCAGGCCTTCCTCAGAAAGAATTATTTTTTTTTTTTTTATTTCTTCACTTCATCACTAAAGCAAGCAACAGTGACTGGTCTGTCACTTGAAATTTCCTTTCAAAGCAAAGGAAGACAAAAGTTTACAGTGCAAAACACATTTTAGTTAAGATAAAAGATACAAAGTTGAAGTTAATTAGATGTGACAAATTTGAGTTAAGTCATAGACCCACCACTGAAATGTAGTGACTAACACAACAAAGATGAGGATACTAGTTCAAATAAGACATCAAATAATTTCATTCAAGAACTTTAGACAGATCATTATTTTGTGACAAACTTTTTTTAAGGTATTTTTATATTTTTCTATCTAAATATAAACAAATGCCAAGAAAATGGTGTGATTCCCAAATTCACTATAAGGCTGGGTTTCAATACACTCAAGTTATTCCTTAATTTTTCTAATGACTGACTAGCCACTGTCAAGGTTGAGAATGGGTGTAACAGTTTTGTTTTTGTTACTAATACTATCAGCTGGGCAGATAAGGTAGTAATGACAGTGTTTTTATGATACTATTTGATTCATAAATTAAGACAATTGAAAATCTTTTAAAACCTGTATATTTATAACTACCTCTTATTAAAACCTTTTGACAGCACCAACAGCTTTGTCAGAAACAGCAAAGAATAATTTTTAAAGTCAGTGGAAAAAGTTAAATGTATAAACTCTGAAAAAAAAAAAATTGTCTTTAAAGCTTTCATTTTTTCCTATTTGAGAAATGTCAAGATAAAACATGAAAGATAAAACACATTTGGTCATGTGACTATCTAGAGATAGGTTACAAAAGAAAATGCTCACTATAATTTTCAAAGAAAATTCTTTTAAATCCTTTCATCATACAAAATCCTGAGCCTGTTTTTGTTTCACTGTTGGTTTAAAAATAATGCCTCCTTTTGAAAATATACAGTGTAACCCGGATATAAGAGAGATTTTATCTGGTCCCAAATTAGAGCCTGTGTTAATGTATATATAATAGACCAAACCCGGATATAAGAGAGATTTTATCTGGTCCCAAATTAGAGCCTGTGTTAATGTATATATAATAGACCAAACCCGGATATAAGAGAGATTTTCTCTGGTCCCAAATTAGAGCCTGTGTTAATGTATATATAATAGACCAAACCCGGATATAAGAGAGATTTTCTCTGGTCCCAAATTAGAGCCTGTGTTAATGTATATATAATAGACCAAACCCGGATATAAGAGATATTTTCTCTGGTCCCAAATTAGAGCCTGTGTTAATGTATATATAATAGACCAAACCCGGATATAAGAGATATTTTCTCTGGTCCCAAATTAGAGCCTGTGTTAATGTATATATAATAGACCAAACCCGGATATAAGAGAGATTTTCTCTGGTCCCAAATTAGAGCCTGTGTTAATGTATATATAATAGACCAAACCCGGATATAAGAGATATTTTCTCTGGTCCCAAATTAGAGCCTGTGTTAATGTATATATAATAGACCAAACCCGGATATAAGAGAAACCTGGATATAAGAGAGACTTTCTCTGGTACCAAATTAGAACCTGTGTTAATGTATATATAATAGACCAAACTCGGATATAAGAGACTTCTTCTCAGGTCGCGACAACTCTCTTATATCCGGGTTACACTGTAATTTGAAAAGTTTAAACTATCATTATATGTTTGCAATTGTAAATATGAGAAAAGAATTTATTTCATATAGCCAAACAAAAATTTACTGTCTAAAGCTTTTGATAAATGCCATAAACATCTCTATCAATTGAACACAATGTAAAACGAAAATATCAACCTGAAAACTAGAGACATGTTCTTAAATAGCCTCATCAGATCAAGACTTTCATATGAATGTCATGCATGACACCAAACCCATTCAGAAATATCTAAACTGTCAGTTGTATACAACTGCTTTCTAAGATCAAGGATTAAAAAAGGCTTTAATCAAGTGAATCCTGAGGGTTTTGGCAAAGATCGTCTTTCTTTGAACATTGTGGACTGGTGCTGCAGAATCACAAACAAAGAACTGTACCAAATAATTAAAAGATCACTTGAAGAGCAGCAACAGCTAAAATGGATAGCAAATGTAACTTGAAGAGAAAATAATGACATAAGATGTTGACATTCGACACTACTTCAAATAAAAGGTTAAGAACAAAACCCCCATCAATACTGGAAAGAGTTGACTTGAAAAACTTATTTTCCTGAAGAATTGTTTTAAGAGCAAGATTTTATAAACTTCAATCAAAAGCAGTACTGCCTGCTCAATCAATAAATGCCAAATGTTTCCTTATAAGGAAATGGCTAATACAACTATTACCATTATATACAATCCTGTCAAAAACTACAAACTGCTAACAAAATCTAGAAAATAAAAAAAGGTTCATTTGTCAAAACAATATGGATACTTCATATTCATTTTGGTGATTATAATTGATTACATTATAAATGCCAAAAATTGTCAATTAAGACACAATAACTCATTACTTTTACTAATTTATTTTCTTTGGACTTGATTTCTATAATGAGATCTAAATCAAGTGCTGTCCTTCAACATTTGAAATGGATCCAGAATGCTTAACAGTTTTTATTCTTAACATGAGAAATGAAAAAAGAGGAAACATTGAAAATAATGTTTCTCCAAATAAATCCTTCAGTGATAAAGCAACTTGAAGCAGGAGGAAAACTTCAATATTTTTATTAGATTATCAACTAGGAAAAGGCATTGAAAAATCACATGAATTTGTAATGCATTTATAGATCAAAGTAGAGCAATATCCTTTATTTTAGGATATTGAATCAAAAACATGTCAAAAAACACTACACAATTGCAGTCATGTTTCAATGCAAATCAACGCATCTCATCAGGCGATTGTAAATGACAATTTATTATCGTCTGCAATTGTGCAATGTTTTTTGACAGGTTTTTGATGTAATATCCTAAAATAAAGAATAATGATCTACTTTGTATTGAGCCCTCTTTTAAATTAAATGTTATGAATGTTGGAAGCGTACTCTATTCATTCTCATCTTATCTGGATATATATATATATATATATATATATATATAATTTTCTCCCATATCTAAAAACAATGAATTTGAAAATAAGATTAGAAATAAAAATTTTGTAATAGTTTTAAATTATCAATATTTGTACAAAAGTAAATTAAAAAAATCATTTGGAGGTATAAGAACTGGAAAAAAATGGCATCCAGTTGATTTAACTTGATGCAAAAAGTTACAAAAATTTTTTAAAGTTTTTTTTTTTTTAATTTAGTTTCCTTAAAAGCCACAAAATAATTTCAAAAACATCTAGTTGGGTGGTGATAATCTATACACATCAGCTAACTCTGTGGTAAATTTAGAATATTTTAAACTTTTTAAATTTTCATAACGTTCACTATATTAGTTTATACAAGTAGTTTTAGCCCCAAACTCTCATTTCAAGTCACAGCTTTGCATCCCACAAGCAATATTTTTCCATTTGGTTTTTTTATTCAATGGTTTTTCAGATGAACAGAAATTGAAGAAAAAATAAAACAATCAAATTGCTTTTCAATGACTACCGATACAGTCTATTTGGTCCCACATCAGATATACGATAACAATTTCTTTTCAAAAAACTAATCAAAAAAGTAACATTTTGTAATCATACCCAGAAATAAAAAGAAATAATGATTATAAAAAAACATTTTGTCAAGAACCTTGTTTCTTGGCAAATACCAATAGACAAGAAAAAGAATCTGTTTTTGTTAATAAAGATAGAAATGTGTTGGCTTTATGGGTTCATCAAAGATATCACATGAAAGGAAGAAAATCTTTCAAATTATTTTTATTGGGAAACATTTCAGGCTTTTATCCTTTATTTTTGTGTTTTAACCTATCAACATTTTTGAATTTTAGATTCTAGTTTTCATGAAACTGATAACATATTTTAATTGACTATTGCTCAATTAAAAATATATGCTATCAGTATTTCTCAAGACTACTTATAAAAGTTTGCATCTTTCTAACATACTGTATTTGCCTTCACATAACATGCACCCTCACAGAAGACATTTTACAAGGATATTTTATGCAAATAAATTTTGGTATTTTTCATCATATATTTACCGAAATATATTTAAGTCATTTTGTAGAGGGAAAATGTATGATTTTGTGCATGCAAATACAATATTACTAGTGACAATGTTTATGTTTACCAGACTCAGGCTTATCCAAAAACCTAGCTGACTGTTACAGTACTTGGTCATTTCTCATCCATAACACAGCTGTATTAGATGCAGGGCAGTTTTTTGGTACATTTAAAAATAAAAAAAAGCCGCATCTTATTCGAAGGTAAATATGGTACCTACTTTAGCTGTTAAAGCATTCTTAAAAGACTCTAGTATTTTCAGGTAATACAGTTTTCTCTGAGAAAAAAAATTCAAATCAAATATTTTGTTTATCTAAAATTTAAATCGGTATTTTGTTTATCTATAAAATTCCCCAAAGACTTTGTTCCTTACAATTTTAAGTCTTTGCAAACAAGCAATTGAAAGGAAACAATTTAACATTTGCACCAAATTGGAAAATGGAACGTCATTATGATATGCAAGAATTTAACATTCCTCATAACCAATTCCACACCTCTTTCCTCTTCATTGTCAAAATATCAAAATTCTGTTTTTCAGTCAGAAATGAAAAATTTTATTATTCAAAATCATAAATCAATGATTAGAAGAGAGCTGACAATTCTAAATATTGAAGAAAAGAAGTAAATAAATATAAAAGCAAAGTTGCTTTTTATTTCTTCCTTCTACCACATCAGGAAAGTAGTTTTTTGTGCACAGAATCATGAAATACTTTCCCTCAGGATTGTATTTATACCATTTGATATTAGATTGAAAGGCTGTTATTCAAGATGGATGCTGCTGTGACCTTGGTTCTGGTACATAGTGCAAAGAATCTAGCAGTTTTCAATGACAAGGAAAAAGGTGTGTGTGCTTTTGTAGGTAACTGATAATTAAATCAGCCTTTAATATTCAAATGTCTATTTTTAAATTTTTCTTATACTAAACATGGTTCTGTCATTGATTAATAAAATATTTCTGATAGTAACAATTATAATTTTTATATCCTATTTAACTCTTAGCTTCCTGTACCACAAAAAAACTACACTTGGCTCTCACATAAAAATTCACAGAATTAATATTTCTGATTTGATGACTCAGTTAAAATACAAGGGAAATGGTTACGTATAACTTTATACAGCCACCAAATTTCTACCATCTTTTGCAAAATTCTTGTAGACATGAGTAAAAAGGTCAAAAGAGATTTTGTACAGGAAGTTAAAAAAATTAATGACAGATTTGAAATAATAAGATTCAAGGTAAAACATTAAAAAAATCTTGAATTAATGGTACCATTTTTATGGCAAAGTGAAGAAAAGTGAAATAGTCATGTGCTGTTGGGATGCATAGTAGCAAGTTGGGAAATAGTGCACTAAAATAAATACTGCTGTTAGTCAAATAAATTGCAGCAACTTTTAATTGAAAAGATTCTTGTTTTTTTTCTTTAAACATTAAATATAATTTTGATTAGTGTTTAGGATTTTAGAAATGTCTTCAATTATGTTGAAGCCTTTAGAACATTATCTAAGATTGTTTTCTCAAAATGACAAAAGTAGGAAATAAACAGATAAACTCATTAAGAGGATTTTAATAGAAAAATGGTGTTTCTCAGAAATATTAAACAAAATATTAGTTTGATTCAAAGTGGATTAGATCTTTATACAAATTGAGAAGTAAAATGGTTTTGAAAGAAATCTGATCTATAGAACAAGCCCAAAAAGAAATTTTGACATTTCAATATTTTTAAAAATAAAACTCAAATATTTCCAAAAAGGGGAAAAATATTCACAGGGATATTTGAAAATAAAAATTAAATAAACTGATGTAAAGAATCATTTTTGGTTTTCATAAGAATTAATTTTGGATGTCCAATAGAAAATATGTTTTCAAAAGTAAATGTCAAATTTTTTGAAGAATTCAATTAATTTAAAAAAAAAAAAAAAAGGGGGAGACCATTCCCTCTCATTCTATTTATCCTTACTGTTTAAATATTTTTCATAATTTTGGCAAGAAGTTTTCATTTGATCCAAGAATGCTGGAACTGCTGTCTGAAAATAAAAGAAAAATACGGAACACAATTCAAAAATAAGAAATAGTATACGTAATTCTGCTTGTTACATAGTTAACATGAACATTACACCTTACCAATAGCTCATAAATAATAAATTATTCTATTTTGATTGAGAGGAAAGATGGAAAAGACATATCAGAGATGCTGTTTGGTTTCAGTGAGAAAAAGAAAGGAGGAGACGATAATGTTTAATGTCTGCTTGAGTGAAAATGGAAAAACTTGACAGTTATGAATCTTCTCATTTGTACCCTCTTACTTCATTAAATAATGACCTGCATTCATAGATATGATTGTTATTGCAATATTTAAAATTATTAAGCTCAAATATTTCACGATGTGAAAGGGGAATTTCCAGGAGTGATTTATAGTCATTGAACTTAAATATTAAGATACATCAGAAAATTCAAATAGGAAAATTGTGAAATTTTCATGCATGCTACTAGTAAATAATAATAATAATAATAAATTGCTAATCTCTGAATTAAACAAACAATGAACAGTTGAACAAATCTGAAATATTGAGCTTTAATTGATGGCAAAGAAAGCAAAATAATATTTACTCTGTTTTAAGTCTATATTATTAAAACATTCTTATAGGTAGTGGGGGGGGGGTGTCGCAGTTAGCTCCTCCTCAGTTCTTTAATCCTTCAACAGGAGTCTCTCTCCCCTGGCTATAAATACTGGCTGACCCTTCTCTCTCTCTCTTTTCCGACTCAGGCCTTGGGCCGCCACCTTGCGTGGAGATGAGGTAAAAGCTCTCTTTTTCGACTTAGGCCTTGGGCCGCTACCTCGCGTGGAGACAAAGTAAAATCTCTCTTTTTTTTTCCCCACTTACACCAATATGTGACCTCTCACAGATACAGTGTTTCCCAAATTCCGGGAACATGCTAAGAACAATACACGTACGTACGAACACTTACAACACACACACATACTCTTTCCATACAAACTCTATGTAACAATCCATGTCTTTAACTAGTTTTGTTATTAATATATATTTGTTTACCCATATATATCGGTCTTGTTTGTTTTCTTTGTTTTCTTTGGACTTAATTAAAGTCCGACATTCTCATGTAGCTGGACCCGCCAGCAGGAAAGTTTAACCTTCTGATATCTCTTCACATCTTCACCCCCACGGTCCACTACAGGGGTGTCAGGGACGTGCCGTCTAAGTAGGCAAGGAAGGCAGTGCCTACTTTGAATAAATTAGATCAGCAACTTTATTGTCCTTCTGTGGCACAATATGCACCTAATGCAACAAAATTATGGAGGTTACTTTGATTATTATGCATAAAATGCAAAATATTTTATTTTTTATGGATTTACTACATAAAGCTCACAAGCTGCCAACCCTGAGTAATTACTGATGGAACGTGTCTGGTGTGCATGCGAGAGAGAGAGAGAGAGAGAGATGTTGATAAATAGTTCTTGGATGCTAATGTTTGGTCATTTGACTAGATTTTGCAATGTGTGTTAGGCCAACGACTTTTCATTTTCATCTACTTGTATATATAAATTATGTGTACATTGATTCTCACATTATATATACATTGGGGAAATTTGCTGAAATTAAAAAATGTATCTATGAACACAAAAGGGATATTATATACAATAATTTATCAAATGCATTAGTTATACATAGAAACAAATTCAACCACAACTTTGAATGTCACACTTACCAAAAGAGAAATTAACCTACTTAGAAGGAAAAGTGCCACTATCAAATCTCATCAAAATATAAATCTGCACCCCAGATTTTTTCCAAAATCCTCATTCCTGAAAGAGTTACTACTTTCCCAAGACATGTGACTACAAAAAATGTTAAAAGTTAAAAGAAAACGGTTAAACCTATGACCTATGACCTCATTTTATTCAAAATAGATAATAAATTAATCCCAAACTAAATTAATTCAAATACCAATTTGCACAAAATTTCTCAAAAAGAAACCTTTTCCAAAACATCACTCACTTTCATGTATTAGATATTGAATTGTATCACTTTGCATTCTCCATAGCTTGCCTGACATTTTCAGCTGACCTGTGGAATATTTACGAACATTTCTAACTCAAGAATTTTGGAAAACCAATAACATTCTTGGTCTAGTATATATAAATACTTGTTACAAAATAAATTCACACAGAGGATGAAACGCATCAACTAAGATAAGTTTTCCTTTTCTCTTTATTATTCATATGTATATATTTCATAGTAAAAAAAAGAAGAACAGTAAGATATGTAATCTGGTGTTCTTATTGATATCTTTATTTTTACAAAACAGTGCTCAATGTAAATTTACAGAGCATAAATATTATAAATTAACTGATTTAAAATATGGTTTCATCACTACACAGGAATTACCATGTTTCAAAAACAGAAACGAAAAACTTCAAATTCAATTATATTAAATTAAAAGCATTAGTTCTGTTTCATCTTCAAGCGAATCAGTTAATTTATAATATATATATATTTTTTTTTTTTAAAGCTTTTCACCCCAAGCAAGGCTGCAATCCACTAGCACACAAGGGGTTACAGAAAATTTGGAGCGAGAGCAGATAGGAGTGAAAGAGGAAAGGATGTGGAGAAGGATAGTGGATAGATCAAGGCAACTGGAGATGTCAATTGACGTTGCATTTGAATAGTTGGAGATTATAGTTGTCAGGGAAACAGGAATAAGGAAGGGAGTTCCACAGGCGAGAGGTGCGAGATATGAAGCTATTGGAGTAGAAGAGACGTCTACATTTAACAGTGAAAGGGTGGGAGCGGGATGGGACACTTGAATTCATGAAGCCTGGGAACCAGCAAAAGCAGCTCATTGGATATATATATATGAAAGAAAAAATATAAAGGTGTGCTATATTTATGGGATAAAGTGCTCAATATCAGAGATAGCGTGTGTGTAAATATAAAAGTGAACATAGAAGTCAACACAGTCGACAGTCTGTTTCATGGTAGACGCAATCGTCAGGCCACGAGTGCTGTTATATATATCCTCCAAGTCTATAAATCGACCATTCGCCCTTGCATGGAGTATTGCTGCCATATATGGTCTGGGGCTCCTGCTGTTTGCCTCAGGGTTCTTGATAAGATCCAGAGACGGATATGCAATGTGATTGGCCCTGATCTGTCATCTCGTCTGCAGTTGCTCTCTCACAGACGCGATGTTGCCTTGCTCTGCCTTTTTTACAAGTACTTTCATGGTAATTGCTCCAAGGAACTGCTTTCGCTTGTCCCTAGGCCTCATGAATTTAAACGTCCTACGAGGCTGGCATCCCGTTCCCACCCCTACACCGTTGAAACTGTTAGATGTAGACGTCTCTTCTACTCCAATAGCTTCATGTCTCGCACATCTCGCCTATGGAACTCCCTTCCCTATTACTGTTTCCCTGACAAATACAATCTCCAACAGTTTAAGTGTAGCGTCAATCGACATCTCCAGTTGCCTTGATCTATCCACTTCCCTTCTTCACATCCTTTCATCTTTCATTCCTATCTGCTCTCACTCCAAATCTTCTGTAACCCCCTTGCCTTGATCGACCCACTGTCTTTCTCTTTCTCCACATCCTCTCCTTTACCACTCCTATCTGCTCTTCCTCCAACCCTTCTTTAACCCCTTGCGTGATAGTGGCCTCCAGCCTTGCTTGGGGTGATACGCTTAAAAAAAAATATATATATATATATATATATATATATATATATATATATATTATAACTGATGTGTCTTATTGCTGGCTATGACTGCTACCAGTTCTAAGTACACCCAAACACACAATTGTCTGGCAGCAAACACAGCACATGGTTTTGCTGTTAATTTATACCCACCAAGCTGAACCTAAAACACAAAATCTTGGGTAGTCAGCATGCTCTATGGTGGCCATAGTGTTTTGTTAGTTTTAGTTAATTCTTTGGCCCTTGAACATGGTGAAGCCATGCAGCAGATTTCTTTTTGTTGTCCTACAGGACACACTTTTCACCACAGATTATTATTACTTGATCAAGAAATGGATCAATTTTTGTTCTTCAGGCAAATTTTGAAACAGGAATTTTTCTGATTTTTGATCATTTGATTTGGCACCCACTACTTTTTTTATTTTTTCAGTTTTCTTCAAATGTTTTGGAATTTTGGGAAGTGAAATCTTTAATTTTTAAGCCATTCTCTTCCACCAACTTAACTGATCATTTACATCTGTGACAAGATGACTCTTGCCATCTTTATTTTCAAAACTTGCATCTCTATTTTTGAAACATTGATCTACTAAATTATACTCTATGTTTCATTAATGTTACAAGAAAACTGAAAAT
Source organism: Acanthosepion esculentum (assembly GCA_964036315.1). Lineage (NCBI taxonomy): Eukaryota > Metazoa > Mollusca > Cephalopoda > Sepiida > Sepiidae > Acanthosepion > Acanthosepion esculentum. The sequence continues at coordinate 18,293,788 of OZ038508.1, read as the reverse complement.
AATATGGTCAAGTTTAAATTCAAGCAAGAAAATGATGTTTAACTCTTTATTTTTCAAGTCGAGAAGCCATTGAACATGTAAAGTATCGAGAAAGAAAAATAAACTAAAACCTGTAGAAAAATTTTTAATCTTAGATAATATGAATGGAAAGCAAAGAAATATTGAGTAGACATTTGATTGCAAAATGAATAAAATGTCATACAATAACTTTGACCATTTTTTCTAAACTATCTAATAATTGGTAACATTTAAGGACAATAAATGTTATTTCGATTTTCTTAGATACAATGGGTTTAAGAAATCTTACCTTTGATGCCCAGTTGACTAACCAAGCAGGAATCATTCCTTTTGGATCATCATAATATCTCATAAACACTGTGAGAAATAAAAAACAATTTGGATTCATATTTAAGTAAATCGTTTTATCCTATTAATAATTATATATAATACTAGAAATAATAGAAGCACTAATAATAATAAAAAAAAAGTCAACACTCAGTAACATCAATTATGAACATGGCCACAATGTTTTGAGCGTGTTTGAAAAATAAAAAGAAACATTTCTATTTGGAAAATTTTTTTACGCACTTTATGTCCAGAAAAGAAAACACTTATATGAACACAAGAAAAATTAAATAAAAAGCTTCATTGCAGTACCTTGCCAGTCATCTTTAATGAAACTTTTATACATGTATATATATATATATATATATATATATATATATATGTGTGTGTGTGTTTATGTGTGTGTGTATATATATATAAATATATAAACATAAAAGTGAACATTGAAGTCAACACTTAGAGACTCATGGCCTGACGATTGTGTGTAGCATGAAACAGCCTGTCGTCTCTAAGTGTTGACTTCAATGTTCACTTTTATATTTACACAAGCTCTATCTCTGATATTGAGCACTTTATCCCATAAATATAGCACACCGTAAGTATATTTCTTTATATATATATATATATATGTGTGTGTGTGTGTGTGTGTGTGTGTGTGTGTGTGTATATATATATATATATATATATATATTGTTAAGAGTTGGCCTTTTCTTTTTTATTATTAAAGCCTCCATTATTTTTAATCCTTTTTTGCAGATGGAAGCAGTTAATATATTTGTGTTTTCTACTAATATGTTTCTAATGGGGTCTGGTAAATTCGTGTGCATGTTTAAATTCTAATGGAGCTGTGGTCAGATAGGTGCAACGTAAGGCATCTGGATAAGGATGTAGTTGTGTAACCGATGTAATTATTCATGAGTCCGGTTTGATCAGGAACACAGTTCCTTAAGGGGCATTTGAACTCATAGATAATGTTCGTTCTTTGCAATTTTGACTTATCAGGCGTGTTGTTATTTCTCAGGATAAGGTTAGCTGTCTTAAATTTTTTATAGTAGATAATTAATTTGATTTTTTTATTCGGGTCAATTGGGGTAGTGTATTTCTTTATAATGTGTCTTAGTGAGGATTCATCTTGTTTGTAATTCTTATGCATTTGGTTTTTGTAATAAATGTGTATGTGATTTTTTACTGTATGTTCACTATCGTTATTACTTACTTTAGGGAGAAATAGTCTAATTTGGTGGTCTATAAGGTGGTTAGGGAAGCCGTTGTTGATTAGTGTTTGTTTAATGTTATTAAGTTCTTTGAGGAAGAGTATTCGGGAGGATGAATTCTGGTGTGCTCTTTTTAGAAAGTTTTTTATTAGAGCTATTTTGTACCTAAGTGGACATTCGCTTTTATAGTTAAGGTGGCAGGAGTTTTTGCTGGTGGGTTTTTTGTATAATGATGTAATGAAAGTGTTATTGCTGTATTCAACGAGGACATCTAAGAATGGAAGTTTGTTTTTTTGGCTGAGTTCATAAGTAAAGTTAAGGACGGAGTTTTTCTCAAATATGGTTTTAAGTGTGTCTATTTCTTTAATGTTTGCTAAAATAAAAATATCATCTACGTAGCGAACATATATATTCGGTTTAGAGACTTGTGTAAATATCGTATTTTCTATGTGGGACATATAATAGTTGGAAAAGCATGGACTGAGTGGATTTCCCATACTAACGCCATTAGTTTGGGTGTAGATATTGCCATTATGGTCATAAAATGAAACTTTAGTTGTGCATGTGTGTAGTAATTTTTTTAGTATGGATGGTTTGATGGATGGCGGAGGGATGGAATTATTAGTATATATAGAATTTAGGATAATGTCAATAGTTTGGTCGACGGGGATATTTGTAAATAAGTTTTTGACGTCAAGTGACGCTATTATACCTTGGTTTGTTTATTTTGTAGATTTTAAGATTTGCAGGAATTCGTGGGTGGATGTGATGCTGTAATTAGTAGGCAGGTATGGAGTGATGATGCCGCTCAAGAATTATGATAGCTCGTAGATAGGTGTTGGGATCTGGGAAATAATTGGTCATAGCGGGTATCCTGGTTTATGGGTTTTTATATTTCCATATAAATATCCCGGTTGGTAATCTTCGACTAGTTTTTGAATTTTCAGGGAACCGACTTCTGCATCGTGAGCTGTTATTAGTTTGTTGACAGACTTTTTTAAAGCCTCAGTGGGGTTTCTTTTCAGTTTCGAGAATTTAGTTCGATCGGCGACGATATTTTTTAATTTTTGGTGGTAATCGGCTTTATCCAGAATAACGTACTGATGACAATGTCGGGGTTGTTTTTTAGTTTTGGTGTTAAGATACTATTGTGGTTGTTGCCATAGGATTGGTTCTTCGAGCCTTCGGCTTTAAGTAGGTCTCTCAGGTCTGCGTGAACTGCTATGTCGCCATGCGTAGCCAGTTGGGATAGTGACTGGTGTAGAATTTTAATTTCAGTTGTCTTACTGATGAGGTCACTTGACCCGAATAAAAAATTCAAATTAATTATCTACTATAAAAAATTTAAGACAGCTGACCTTATCCTCAGAAATAACAACACACCTGCTAAGTCAAAACAACAAAGAACGAACATTATCTATGAGTTCAAATGCCCCTTAAGGAACTGTGTTCCTGATCAAACCGGACTCATGAATAATTACATCGGTTACACAATTACTTGCTTATCCAGACGTCTTACGTTACACCTATCCGACCACATCTCCATTAGAACGCATTTAAACATGCACACAAATTTACTAGACTCCATTAGAAACATATTAGTGGAAAACACAAATATATTAACTGCTTCCATCTGCAAAAAAAGATTAAAAATAATGGAGGCTTTAATAATAAAAAAGAAAAAGCCAACTCTTAACAATACTAACTACAAACAAAGCCACAATGTGCTAACCGTATTCGGAAATATATATATATATATATATATATATATATATATATATATATATATATATATATATATAATTATCAGGCCCGATGATTGCATCTAGAATGAAACAGACTGTCGCCTCTAAGTGTTGACTTCTATGTTCACTTTTATATTTACACACGCTCTATCTCTGATATTGAGCACTTTATCCCATAAATATAACACACTTTAAGACTATATTTCTTCATATATATATATATATATATATATATATATATATATATATATATATATATATTAATAAATATACATATGCCTATGTTTGGGGTGTGACTTAAGTTTTGTTGTTTTATCAACTCATCAGGCACGAGATTTAACTTATGATTTTTAAAATAAAATAATATACTGGGTCTCATTGGAAGGAATGCTAAATTACATGCAGATTCACAGCTCAAATCTAAAATACGTCAAATATATTATTGGAGTGTGAATACAGAAAATAGGGTGTAAGTAGGGGGCCATTAAAAAAAGAAAATGAAGTAAAATTTAAAAAATTTAAAGCAAATCTGAATTATCATATTTCTGATTATCACAACCAATTTTGCCATAGTTATGCATATTATGCTAGAATTACAGTTTTTTAATTTTAAAATTTATTTATTTATTTGTATATAAATTGTTTTTTTGTTTAAATAAGAACAAGTAATCTTCCTTTAAAAAAATTCAAATATGAATATTCATTACTGAAAAATATAATTTCTTTTCTTTTTTTTTACAAACATATATAAATCCTGCTTATTTTAATTGCCAAATATAATTTTAAAATTAAAAAACTGTAATCCCAGCCCAGCATAATATATAACTAAGTCAACATTCTGATAATGAGAAATATTATAATTCAGATTGTGTAACAGTCAGTTCATACTCAGTACCTGAAGATTGCATTATGCATGAAACTCAGTCAACACTCAGAGGTGACAGCCTGTTTCATGCTAGACACAATCGTTAACGATTACATCTAGCATGAAACAGCCTGTCGCCTCTGAATGTTGACTTCAATGTTCACTTTTATATTTATATTTACATATGCTCTATCTCTGATATTGAGCACTTTATCCCATAAATATAGCTCACCTTAAAACTATATTTCTGCATATATATTTGTGTGTGTGTGTGTGTGTATATATATATATATATATAATAAATATATAAATCGCTTGAGGATACCATAAGGTTGAAATGAAGGTAGCAGATTCAACTGACCTCCTGATTTTTAAAGTTAAAAGCTCTACATATTTTTACTCTTGTTTTTTACACGTGTATTGAGCATTTTTCAATACTACTGTTTCCAGGTCTGATTCAACTCTGACCATTAACCTTTTATGTATTATATATATATATATATATATATATATAGCATAATGAAAGGCCACGTATACTTTCTTGATATGTATATAATATCTGGATAAAATAAATGAAACAAAATTGGGTGTTTTTTTATGAAAGTATTTATTTCTGTGTTTTTGTATATATTTATTTATTTAATATTTCAGACCACCTAGGTCTTTCCTCAGAAATCAAATGAGATACTGTTTTTGTGTGTAAACGCTGTAAACAAACACACAAAAACAGTATCTCATTTGATTTCTGAGGAAAGACCTAGGTGGTCTGAAATATTAAATAAATAAATATATACAAAAACACAGAAATAAATACTTTCATAAAAAAACACCAGATTTTGTTTCATTTATTTTATCCAGATATTATATATATATATATATATATATATATATATATATATATATATATAATGTGTGTGTGTGTGTGTGTGTGTGTAAAGGACAAAACACATCACACAAAAAATTTTTCACACTGTCATACATCTTTCCACACCAAAATGGTCTTGATATATAAAAATTTATAAATCGTTATCCCATATATATATATATATATATATATATATATATATATGTGTGTGTATGTATGTATGTATGTATGTATGTATGTATGTGTGTGTGATGTTTAAAGAATGCTAAATATTGAAGATAGAAGAACATTTGTATATGTAAGAATGAAAGGTCACAAATATCATTGAAAAACATTTAATAAATCAATGTGACAAGGACTCAGATTTTCATATACAAATCAGGTAATACTTGGTGTGAGTGACAGAGAGATCAGATGACAAGATAGGCAAAGTCTGGTTTTAATCCTTCTTTCCTCCTCTGACTGCTGCTACTGCTCCAAGGTCTCTCAATTTATTACAAATTACTGCTAGAATAATTTTTCGGCTGAAAAGCCATTAACCAGGCTATATAGAAAGATTAATAATTCTTTACTTCTTATGTACTTTTAGATTCTTCAATTTGTTTTCATTAAACCCATTTTGTTAGATGTCAACAGAGCTTTGTTGGTTAGTGCTTTGAAATTGGTTTTCAGCAAAGACGTTACCACAGCTACGAGGGTTTCACACCTGAACTCTCTGCAGAATCACAAGTATTACCTACCACCTTGCTGATGTCGATATGCGATGGTCATGAAGATAAAAAAATACCACCAAATGAGAATACCAAGGATACTACATTTTTAGTAGTGCTGGAACAGGGAAAGATAGATCAACAAAACAAAATTAGCAACAACAGTGTGGACAAACAAGTTATAGCATGAAACTGTAAATCAACATACAATATTGGTTCATATATCTACAATGATTTCAAATTATTTGCATATCTGTACATACATACATATATACATATATATACATATATATATCTATTAATAAATATACATTTTTCCTCCCTGGTAGCATGACTTGAAGTTTATTTCCAATGCAATCTTCAGGTGCTGAACTGTGACTGATCATTACATAATTTAAATTTTGTTTAATATATCAGATTATCACAATGAAGGAATCCATATTTTATACAGAGATTGTTATTTATTCCTAATGTGTATTTACAACAAAACATGTTTAAATGAAAATATGCTATATATATATATATATATATATATATATATATATATATATATATACTAGCAGGGATACCCGGCGTTGCTCGGAAAATCTCTGAATAATAGTTTATTATTGACAATTTATTGATATTTTTCAGCCATCTTATGGAAAATAATTTTTTTTTCAATCTTTAAAGAATAAACTTCATTGTTTTTTGGGTTTGTTACAAAATAACTAAATTTAGGAAAATACCACACTACCAATACCACACTTGGGGGAGGGATCTTAGGGGGCGATGAGCATCCCCATATTTTTATTCAAAAGGACACTTTATTTTTTGATTTAAATACTAACATAAATACTCTGTTAATGTTGTTTTCAAACAAATCAAACTTAGATAAAATTTCATTAATCTTTTTCAAATTATTATTAATAAAAAAGGTAAATAAACTTAAATTAAGATATATTTAAACATTTAATTCAATCATTTTTTCAGGCAAAAACTATAGTAAGCCTTACTTCTTCGAAAAAATAATTATTTACTATTTATTTTGGAGGGGAATTTACATTTTTTTAAGTAAAAGAAGTTTTACTTTTAAACATTACATTAGCAAACATTTCTCTGTAAATGAATTTAATTACTATTTTGAAAAAGAGTAAAAGCAAGCAAAATACATTGAGAATTTAGTTTTGAAAAGCATTTGTTTAAATTTCAAGTTATATTTGTATTTGAAGAGAAAAGAAAAACTTTAGTTGAATAAAATTAGGAGAGACAGACTTGACTTATGGTCAACATTAGTCGTGTTGAATGTTTGTTTTCCGAATGTAACTATATTTTATTTAAATTAATTTTCAAAAAAAAAATAAGGGTCGCTATAGTTTTTTGCTTTAATAAAACTTAATTGAAAATTATTTACTTTTTTATGTTAGTTACAAACCAAAAAAAACAATGAAGTTTATTTTTTAAATATTGAATAAAAAAAATTATTTTTCATAAGATGGTTGAAATATATTAATAAGTCAATAATACACACATATATGCTTATTTAACTTTTTATTAATAATAATCCCCACCAAAATAAATAGTAAATAATTATTTTTTGAAGAAGTAAGGCTCACTATAGTTTTTGCTTTAAAAATTTTTTTAAATATATCTTAATTTAGTTTATTTATTTTATTTAGATGTTTTAACTGGACACACACACTCGAATATTTGAATAAATAATATTAAACTTTTTTCAAACAATTGTATTTAATACTCTTCTTCTTTTAAATTTACTTTGTTGTTTTAATATTGATTTTTTAAAGTTATACTTTTATTTATTATAGAAGTGAAAATAAATTCAAGAGAATAGAAATTTAAAAAATACATACATGGATAGCGCTTAGCAGAATAAAAAAGTAAAAATGAGCAGTAATTTGATTTGAGAATAAGAATACTTACCGTTTGTTTTTACTTTTTAATTCTGAGAATTTAAAATGCATTCTAATGCATTTAATTTTAACACATCTTCATAAATACAAATCATACAATGATAATTTTTTTACAAAAAGCTGGCTTGGGTGATAATGAGTTTGTATACATATTTACTTGTAGTTTTTTAGTTTTAGCCAGACACATACAAACAACTGCCCTATATATATATATATATATATATATATATATATATATATATATATATATATATTATAAAGTAGACAAAGTCCGACAATTATTTTAAGACATTTTTCTGTTTATACATTCTTTTTAAAGATACAGGTATTTAAGTAAATGCTTTGTTTTTATAATAAACAGTATTAATAACATTTACCGGCCTGAATGTCCGAGAAATTTTCAGAGAAAATATTCATCAGGCCGGTAAATGTTATTAATACTGTTTATTATAAAAACAGAGCATTTACTTAAATATTTGTATCTTTAAAAGAATGTATAAACATAAAAATGTCTTAAAATAATTGTCAGACTTTGTCCATTTCATAATGTTTGACATTATTTGTTTACATTTGGATACGCTTTGAGCAGATATGAATGTACCTGAGAGATTCATGGAAGATTGAAGTTTAAAACATTAAAATCCACCTTGCTAATCAAACAATTCTCCGTGGCTCCATCGGTTAAGGCACGTCAGGCTATATGACAGTTCCGTATAGGATACAGGTTCGATTCCTGTCGGAGGACGAATATTTTCTTTGAAAATTTCTCAGACATTCAGGCTAGTAAATGTTATTAATACTGTTTATTATAAAAACAGAGCATTTACTTAAATATTTGTATCTATAAAAAGAATGTATAAACATAAAAATGACTTAAAAATATATATATATATATATATATATATATGAGATAATATTATATATTCTTATATATCAAGAACAGTATTGAGGAAACTGTAAAACAAAATGGAAAAAGTTTATTTGCGATGCATTTCATCTGATTGGGTTTATTGATGCTATGACTACACATGCACAAGAACAAGAGATGCTGGTAGTTTCATAATTTTTTGAAAGAATTTAAAAAAATAATTAACTCACTACTCAATGATACTGACATATGAAAAATAAACAAACAAAAAATAACTACTGAAACACAAAAATTCAATAAGGAAATCAGGAAACTAATTAAAAATGAAAACAAATTGTGGTTTAGACTCATAGAATATCACCCTAGAACATCCGACCTTTATAGTCTCACTAACAACCACAAAACTGATATCCCTATGTGCCCCATCATTTCAGGAATGGATAGCACCCATAACACCTCCCACAAACTAGCTAGAGCCGTAGCAAAAATTTTAATCCCTCTTCTTGGAAAAATAAATCCATCACATAAAAAAATTCAGGCAACCTTGTTGAAAAACTAAGGGAAACAAATATGAATGACAAACATATGGCCAGTCTAGATATAAAATCCCTTTATATTAATGTCCTGGTTGAAAAATGCTTAAATCTCTTAAGAAGGTATCTAACACAATCAAAGATAAACCTCTCCTTACCAATAGCTAAAATAATAAAAATCTGCCATCTCATCACCAATCAATGCTATTTCACATTTAATAACAATTTTTACAAACAAAAATTTGGATTACCAATGGGATTGCCTCTCAGTAGAATGATATCATGTATCTTCTTAGAATTTCTCGAATCTGTTTCTTTCCAAAATATTTTATCCAAACAATCAACTTACTTCCAATATATTCATGATGCTCTTTTAATATATTCCGGTGATACTGACTTACCGGATCTTGTAGATAAATTAAACAAAGTCGAACATACAATAGAATTTACATACGAAATGGAAGAAAGCAATACTTTACTTTTTTTTAGATATCATTAACAATAGCTTAAAACATAATGTCCACCAAATATCCACTATTAAAAATGACCTAATGAACTTCTATTCCCATCATAACAACAAAATAAAATCCACAATGATTATTGGATTCTACTTAAGAGCACTCACAATTAGCAGCCCTCAATATTTACACAAAGAGGAGAAACATATTGAAATTACTTTCAAGACTCTTCAACACCCTATTTCATATTCAATGCAAAACAAAAGACTCATAAAATATTCCAAAATAGAAAAGCTGTCCATTCTGACAAACCCAACAAATCAAAAAAATATATTATTCTATCCACTATCACAACAACAACTGAAAATAATTAATCTGAACTCAACATAAAATTTGTCAAAACTACATTTAAAACAATAAAAGACTTAATCAGTACAAAACAAAACAACAAGCCAAAGTTTGAAGGAGGAATTTACTCTATCAACTGCAAGGCCTGCCAAAAAGAATATATTGGAGAAATCACAAGAAGTTTAAACAAAAGACGATATGAACACAAAAGAGACATTTTAAAAAGCAACACACAAAATGCATTGATTGTTCACCGTAATGAAACTGACCACAATTTTGACATAAAAAATGCTATTCTAATTAAAAGAGAAAATAATTCACTAAGACAAATATGTTTAGAAAGTGCTTTAATTGCAAGTTCAGTCACAGTGGGATATTTAAAAACAAAGATGATTAAAAGAAAAAGAATATAGATGAATTTGGCTAGATTGCAAAAATTATTTTAAAAATTTTGAAACTACCAGCATCTTTCGTTCATGCATATGTGTAGTCACAACTACACCAACAAACACAGTCTAATGAAGTCATAACAGATGAAATGTGTCACAAATAAACTTTTTCCCTTTTGTTTTACAATTTCCTCAGTATATATATATATATATATATATATATATATATATATATATGTGTGTGTGTGTGTGTTTGTGTTAAATGTAAATCATTTTCACCATAGTTACCGAACATTGCCTGATGACGAGATAAAAAACTTTAAGTCTCGAAACATAGAAATTTCCGTGTCACAATGTAAAATATTTTTAATAAAAATATTATTAAAAATATTCTGCTCTACGTTGTATTGAGCACTTTTTTAAAAAAGTAAATGCCAGAGAACTGTGGATTCTAAATCTGTTTGTTCTTTTCATTTGGAGATATATATATTATTATTATTTCAATATATATATATATATATATATATATATATATATATATATATATATTATTATTATTATTATTATTATGTCAATATATATATATATATATATATATATATATATATATATAATATTAATAATCTTAGAAATGTAAGCAGCTATACTCGTCCGGCAAAACCTTAGGTGCTTTCGCTTGTAAATGAACAAGCCAATGCCCAAGGTAAAAAAAAGGATAAAAAAAGAAAGAACTAAGAACATATGCTTCCGGCGAAAATAATCGTCTAGAATCTAAGTCCAGAGTCCAAAGTAAAAAACCTACAATACAAGTAAAGTAAAATAACTAAGCAAAGTGCTCAATACACTAAGGAGAGCAAACTAAGTAAGTCAACCTAAGGAGCCAGATAAACCTACCAAGGTTTCACCTACGCAGATTGTCAGGGCATGCTGGTTAAAGAGGTAATGTAAGAACAGAAGTATATATAGCCTACAACACAAAAACATGACCATGTGACCACAAAAAAAAAATCCCAAACAGTAACTCAACAACGGGAGGGGTTAAAACATATTTATCAAAAACATTAAAAAAAAAGAACAAACAAGAGAAGAAAACCAAACCTATTGTAGTAACCAGCGTTTTCTATGTCTACACTTACTTAAAATTTCTGTTTTTAAATTTAGCAAATTATTGGGTTCTTTCTACAAAGCGATGGCTAACTTTCCCTCTATCCATAGAGTACAAACCTTATTACCTGCTTTATATTTATGGCATTTCTTTAATATTTCCCATTTCAAAATGGCGTCTTTTTTATAGTCTGTTTAATTTTCCATATGTAAGTAGATAACAAGGTTTTTTCTTTGGACTCTGAGCTTTGATTCTGGACGATTGTTTTCGCCTTAATTACATGTTCTTAGTTCTTTCTTTTTTTATTCCTTATTTTTCCTTGGGTATTGGTTTGTTGATTTACAAGCCAAAATACCTAAGGTTTTTCCGGATGAGTATAGCTACTTATATTTATAAGATTATTATAATATATATATATATATATATAAGTAAACCTAAAGAGCCAGACAAACCTACCTAGGTTTCACCTACGTGGATTGTCAGGGCAGACTGGCTAAAGAGGTAATATAAGAACAGAATATATATATAGCCTACAACACAAAAACATGACCATGTGACAAAAACGAAAAAAAAAAAAGAAAAAAAAGAAAAAGAAAGCAGCAACTCAATAACGGGAGGGGTTAAAATATTTTTATTCAAAACATAAAAAAAGAGAAGAAAACCTATTCTAGTAACCAGCGTTATCTATGTCTACACTTACCTAAGATTTCCGTTTTTAAATTTAGCAAATTATTAGGTTCTTTATACAAAGCGATGGCTAACATTTCCTCCATACATAGAGGACAAACTTTATTACCTTCTTTATACTTATGGCATTTCTTTAATATTTCCCATTTCAAAATGGCATCTTTTTTATAGTCTGTTTCATTTTCCATATGTAAGTAGATAACATAGTATTATGTTTGAATCTTTCATTACTAAAACTACTAATATGCTTATAATAGCATTTTTTAAAACTATTTTGAGTAGATCCTATATATACTTTGGGGTTTTCATCAGTGTTGTTAATTCTATCCTTGTATTTTTTTACCTGGTATACCACGCACTCTTGCTGGCACTTACCCTGGAGAGGACAGGCTTTCTTATTCCTACAATTACATTTGGGAGGGGCCGTGCGTGGTTTATCCTTAATTTTTCTCATGTTGTATCCATTAATTAAGCTAGCCACATTGGGCATACAACTATAGCTTAATTTAACATAGTTTTTGTTAAATATTTTATATAATGCACTAGTTTGTGGGAAATTTTGTTCGAGAAGTCTAAAGAATACTTTGCCTATTTTAGTTTTCACCATAGAATTATATGGCGGGGGGGGGGGGTTTAAACCAAAGTATATTTCTACTTCTAGTTCTGCGTTTGTTTTTCATTCTATGGTCATCATTTATATTAATATATTCTAGTTTATTGTTATGTCCACTTTTCATTAAGGCCTGTTCATAGGTTATTTTGTTTGCATTAAAAATATTCCTATTCGATGAATTTGTGGACAGTCTATGATTAATACCTTTTGCTATCTGCTTCAAGATATGTGTCGGGTGATTAGAGCCTATGTTTATGTATTGCGGGTACTGATTCTCCTTTCTATATAGTGAAATAGTACCATCCCGCAAATCTAATATAATATCCAGGTAATTGGTAACTTTTAGGTCTATTTCTATGTCTAGATTAAATCCGAATTTTTTAAAAACCAGTGAAGCTTTTTTTCGGATTATGTCACATTTCCTAGGGTTGTTTTTGTCAACTATTATTAAACCATTGTCTCTGTACAGACCATGGTTATTAGGGTCCACATGACTGTTTAAATTATTAAGTAGGAGGCATCCGACTAACTCGCATACCTCTGCACCATCATATGCCCTTATGGGATTGTCAAAATTTCTTTTTGCCTTTTTTGATCCATAACTCATTATTGTGGAATAACAATCATTTACGGCAATGTTTGATAAGATCTATTTTATCATTTGAAATTGAAATGAATTCTTTGGCTAATAGTAAGGCTTCATTAAAGGGTTTTTTTCCGTAATCGATGGGTAAAATTCTTTTATGTCATACTTAATAAATGAACATCTATTATTTTTGTCATAATTCCTAAACCATTTTATACAGTCATAAGTGGAACGCCATTGATTTATATTTAAGAAAGTCCTTAACGATTCGCAAATTTCCTGTAATATAATTTTACTAACTTTACCCAATTGTGTTTTCGTGGGGTTTATAAGTCGGCATTCCGGATTATTTAAAAAATTCCTTTTATGATCTTTGATTGTTATAAAACAATTCCTTATGTTCATTTTTTCGACTTTGTTTCCTAAATTAAATTTTGTTAGCTAATTTACAAGCTTCTCTATTTAATTCAGTTTCCAGATTAGTAGGGGTTTTTTTATAACGCTTAATAACCTCTTTATTTGTCATCTTATTATACCTCTTAGGACTTATTTTGTACAAAAATTCTGATTTGTCAGCTTTTACATAAATATTTTTGTTGCTTTTTATTTCTTTCAAATTTCTACTAATTTGTTGTATGTTGTTAGTGATTTTTCTATACCTAATTTTTCTAATTAATCTGATTAAGTCGGACTCGAATTTATCTAGTTCCTTAATATGGGCAACGTTGACATAGGTCTTAAGGCGATAGGATTCACTGGTTTGATGCTTATTTTGGTTATTATTTTTTTTTAAAAGTACGCTTTCCATCTCATGTTCGTAATAAATGTTTCTATTTTCTTCAATAAACAAAACTCATACGAATGTCGATTAGCTACAGGTATGTTTTTAAATGAGTATCCTACATCTAAACGTTCCATGATAGTTAATTTTATAAAGTGCTCAACAGAATAACCAAGAGCTAAAATAATAATAATAATCTTATAAATATAAGTAGGTATACTCGTCTGGCAAAACTTTAGGTGCTTTCGCTTGTAAATGAACAAGCCAATACCCAAGGAAAAAAAAGGATAAAAAAAGAAAGAACTAAGAACATATGCTTCCGGCGAAAATAATCGTCTAGAATCTAAGTCCAGAGTCCAAAGAAAAAACCTACGATACGAGTAAAGTAAAATAATTAATCAAAGTGCTCAATATGCTAAGTAGAGCAAACTAAGTAACTCAACCTAAGGAGCCAGATAAACCTACCAAGGTTTCACCTATGAGGATCATCAGGGCATGCTGGCTAAAGAGGTAATGTAAGAACAGAAGTATATATCACCTACAACACAAAAACATGACCATTTGACCACAAAAAAAAACAAAAAAACAAACAGTAACTCAACAACTTATATATATATATATGTGATTATTTCAATATACATATATATATATATATATATATATATATATATATATAAAAACTACTAAGACATATCACTCTATTAATTGAACTATGTACTTAGCTCATGTCACGTTAACTGAAAACACTTATAACAAAACAATTTGTGGATTTACCAAATTACAAAATTCATATAAAAAATTCTCACTTGAAATATTTGAACTTTAGCGTTGCGACTTGCACGTTCCAATATTATATAACCATTAATAAATAATTCATTCTTAAAAAACATCTGTCGGTCTACAACACATTTATTTCGTCTTTAAGTTTTGAATTTAAAGGAAAAAATTACAGCCTGACGATGAGGACATTGAGTCCTTGAAAGTACTTGCTGAATTAAAAAATACACCAGATCCATCTGACAACAATTTTACACATAAGGATCGCATCATTCAGGGGATTGTTAGTAGTTTAATGCTTATATTATGTTTACTAGTGAAGAGATTTTGCCATTAATTGCATTAATGTTGCTAATTGATTCATTGTATGATTATCTCTTTATAAAATATATATATATATATATATATATATATATATATATATATATATAGAGAGAGAGAGAGAGAGAGAGAGAGAGAGAGAGAGAAATTCAAGGGTTGTCAATTAGCTGATTGATGTTAGATTCAACACTTTGAATAGAGAGTTTCATAAACACTCCAGGAATCACTTGGTTCACTCATCAGGGGATACCAGCAATTGACTGCATATACTTCTTGATATTTTTTTTTATATGCACTTTTCATTGGTGCAAGTTATTTTTTTCTAAAGAATTAATGGAATTATTTTTAGTATGACATTTTTATTACTTCAAAGGTTTAGTAGATACATGTATTTGAAATAGATATTCCATTTTTATTTTTATTTTAAACAGTGTATATTATGTCTATTGGCCTGCACTTTCGAGAAATCTTAAGAAAGAAAATGTGCTCTCTGGCAGGGATCAAACCTGCATCCCCCTTTGTAGGAGAAACCACCATCTGATCCAGCATGCTTTACCGCTTAGATGTGCAAACCAATAGTTGTAATACACATTGTTTAAAATAAAAATAAAATGGCATGTCTATTTCAAATATGAGTATCCACTATAATAATGTTTGAAGTAATAAAACGTCAGATTAAAAATAAATCCATTAATTATTTAGAAATTATATATATACATATATATGGACAGGGTGGACTCTCTTGTTAGTTTTGATGTCTGCGGTCCACTATAATAACTTTTGATGTAATGAAAATGTTGGATTATAATAAATCCAATAATTCTTTAGAAATTGCTTTGTTTACATTTTAGATACAGGCTTTCGAGAAAAATATTTTAATAAGGAATTATACTTTCCTGAAAAGGGAAAATAGAGTCTTGCTGAAATGTGATGCTCTCTGTAGGATAGATACATACCTTGTACTCCTCCCGAGGGGTCGTCAGTAATAGTTACTGTCTGATGGTAATCCTCTACTCGAATGGTCATCCATTTCTCAGGGAAGTTTTCTTTGTCTTGAACACTCTGAGCCAAGATCACAAACACCTTTTTCCCATTCCTCTCAAATGTACGAAGTTCTCGCTTGTAAACATACTGGAGAATTGGTTGAGAAATACTCTTTTTAAGGTGGAGAAGAAAAAACAATTTTCTTAGACAAATAAGTAGCTTTGCTTGCATCAAATTAATTACCTTTAATCTTCTAGGATTTGTTTTTATGAACATTTTTTCTTTTACTAAACATTCACCTAATACAAGGCCCAAGAGCCACTCAAGGCAGAAGCTTACTAACTGAGGTTGTTGTATGAAAGGGAAAATTCAGAATATGAGAATATGTAGGACTGGTTGACCCTAGACTTGAAGTGGTTAAGAGTGTAGTGATCAGGAAAGCATTCTCTTGGGAGTCTGTTCCACAAAGCAGTGGGTCTTGAGAAGAAGCTCCTTGTATAGAACTTCCTACTTACTGATGGAACACAGAGGGAATGAGGATGCTTCACCCCTGTGTATATAGCATTGTGGGTTTTAGCTGTGAAGGTCTGAACTGGTGGAACTAGGGAATGTAGCTGGTCAGAATATTTTTCATGGAAATAGCAATAGTTGATTTTAAAAAGAAAATAAATACATTTAGTCACTTGTTTGTACCTATTTGACAAAGCAAATGGCAACTCTCTCCTGCAGGGCAAATAAAGTCACAAAAGTACCCAAGGAGGCTTGACAGTAGTTAGTCAACTGTTAAATGTAGAAAGGCTCAGTTTGTTGTATTGATGTGGGATGTGAGAGAAGGAGTTGAATGATTGTTGGAATTAAATGTGGCAAAAGAACTGACTAAGAAAATTAGTTTTAAGAAATTAAATAGTTCCAGAGATTCTTAATTCAGGTTAAATTAAATTACAGATTCATCAAAAGAAGTTATTGTATAGATGTAAGCTGGGGGAAGTCGGTAAGATGACAAAAAGTTGCTAGCTTTGATTTTGAAGTATTAAATAGTTACAAACCAGTTTTTGCCCCGTGAGGCACGAAGAGCTATAGATCAGATGAGAGATTGGCTACAAGGTTCTGGTTATCTAAAAGGACCACAAAACAAGCGGGTAATTTGTAGTGTAATCCCCACGCTCAGTTTCTAGTAAAAATTCCCCAAACAGTTACATTTAGGTGTAAATTTACATGCTTAATTGGAAATTAACAAAGAAATTTTACTAAAATCTACCATTTTGGAGTTATCAACAATAAAATTTCAAACTCATTCGCGTTGGGTCCGTCCACCATTACTGGCAACGTTGACATACATTTGCCTCGGAGTAGTCATGCACAGAAGCTTACTTAGTTAACGGCTGTTTTACTGATCTCACTTGTCTCAGTTACTGCGCAAGTGTTAGTGTTTTTGGTAAATTTATTTAAGTTATTTAGAAAAGCAATGACAAGTGTTGTTTTATTTTTATAATAAAACAAGTTAAATAATAAAACAAATAATACATAAATAAATAATAAAACAAATTGTAATACTAATGAAATCTTATTTTAAGGTACTTAATAATCATGCTTTGTAAAACTCAAAAATTTAAAAAAAAAAAAATTGGACCCTTAAATTTGTTCTTGTTATTATTACTTACTTTCTAGCATTTTTTTTATTTCGTAAATAATCATGCCCTTTTTAAATTTCGGGCAAAGTTTGCACATTGCATGTGCAATAATCAAGATAAGTGAAACTTCGCCACATGACTACTCCAAGGCAAATGTATGTAAACAACGCGAATGAGTGAACTTTTATTGTTGATAACTCCAAAACGATAGATTTCAGCAAAATTTCTTTGTTATTTTCAAATTAAGCATGTAAACAGCAAAATTTCTTTGTTATTTTCAAATTAAGCATGTAAATTTACACCTAAATCTAACTATTTGTGGGGATTACACTGCAAATTACCCAAACAAGCTATGCTCACCATTGCTATATAGAAAGTAGCTTCATTCCCATCAACCTTGGAAACATTAATCTTAGTCTGGTAGAAAGCATTTACAATTGAATACCCAGTGAACACTTGACTTACACTTGACTTACTACATTAATAAATTCCTTACAAAACTAGATTATTGACCATCTCTACAGCAGGCACCCACTCAGTAGATTTTATGCAGTTGATAAATACCAAAGTATGAAAAAATGAAGGAATCAAAGGATACATCCCTGTAGGACATTGGCTTTGGAAACTTCACATCCCAATAGATAAATTTCTTTCCAGAAACTTCTTTCTCATATAATTCTGAAAACAGAAATTTTAAAAAATACATTAATACAAGTCAAACAGTGGCAAGCGTTCCTATGTTAACCTGTTTTTGTAATCCATCACACATACGTAATACAAGTAATAACAGAAATACTTCAATCTAAAATAATAAAGTATTTAATTACCAAATGCAATTAAAATACATTAACAACAAAAAAGTAAAGAGTCAACAGAAAGATTATTGATTACTTATCAATACTTATCATTAATAGATGACTGCATAAAGCTGCTAAGAAAAGTACTAATTCATCTTTAAACACGGGACACTTTTGACTTTAACGTCCAGGTTAACACAATAGTCAACACATAATTGTAATCACCAGCCAGTGGCATGATATCTCTATAGTAAATAGCTGTCTACATTTTCATTGTCTAGAGATTCACATTCAAATTCTGGTGTCAGCAGTGACACTTTTTATTCATATATGACACCTGTAAAAATTATTCTATACAAAATTAAATATATTTATTATGTTTAATGTATTATTTATTTCAACTGTACTGTAAAACACCATCCTGGGTATGATGATAAACTACATCCGCATCCTGGGTAAGACGATAAACTACGTCCAACAGCAAGGCCTCTGATTAGGAGGTTTTGAGAAGCATGGAACCACCTCTTAAATGCTGTTGTTCCCAGGTTCACCCTTACCTGGGATGGTAGCACCTTTTAGGGTCCCAGCTATGGGTAAATAGTTAACCCCCCAAACTTGGGTCAAAACACTATGAAAGTGTAAAAATAGGTTTTAATACCAGAAATACTTTGTAAAAAAAAAAATTATTACCAGCAATACATTTTTGAAAAACAAATATTACTAGCACTACAGCTTTTGAAAAAAAATATTACCAGTGAATGAAAATTCTCGCCAGAAATAGATTTTTGAAGGAAAAAATATTACCAGAAATAGAATTTTGGAAAAAAAATATTACAACAATGAAAATTTTGTCAGCATTAAATAACCCATTGAGGTTGATATGCTGTAAAACAAAACAAACCAAACTATAAAACACTTTTTGGGGACTTATAGTAATAAACTATAATTAACAGCTGTGATGATAAGTTGAAGCTTTTGTAAGAAAACATTTGCCATTGAAAATCTCTGATATACAAAATTTAATTTGCATTAATCTCTTTCTGCAACAAAATGACAATTTCAGATGAAACTTTAAATCTGGAGAAAGATTAAAGTCAGGCAGTACACATAGCATCAAGTAGTCAGTAGCAACTACTGCTGATTCAGTAAAAGCAGAATTCAATTAAATTAAGTTTCATTTGGTAAGATAATATTTTATAGTACTATTTTATATTTATGTATTAAATTAATGAAAATTATTCAGTCTCATCTGAGAGCATGGCATCATTGGCTTACCCCAAGATATTTTTCAAGACATGTCATTGAAATTAACTGCTACTAATCCAGCATCAATGAACCTAACAGGATGTCAGATCACGGGGTCAGGTGTTATATTTGTGAAAAGAAAGAAAAAAAAAGAAAAGAAAAGTGGACTAAAAAAAAAAAGAGGTTGCGGATTATATAACATCCATTTTGTTTTTGTTTGAAATTCTGATCTACAAATTATCTGGACTAATAACTTCAGCTTCAGTCTGGCTATATTTCTGAGATGAGGTATTATGTACAGTATTTACATTAGTCGGACTATTGTTCTCATCTTTGTCGCCATATTTGTCACAACGTTTCGGCCGTTGTATGCTCCGGCCTTCTTCAGGGTTCAGTTCGAAATTCCAACCACCTGAAGAAGGCTGGAGCGTACAACGGCCGAAAGGTTGTGACAAATATGGTGACAAAGATGAGGACAAGAGTCCGACTAATGTAAATACTGTTCAGCTTTGTTATTTATTAAAACATTTTAGCTGGTGTCTTTTTCCCCAGTGTGTATAGTATATTGAATTCAACAAACCTTGAATGTATGCCTCATTGTCCCAACTCTTAAATCTCACTATTTTCAGCAAATAGCAGATAATATTCAAGAATTATCAGATATAGTTAAGAAAAATCAAAGAATATCTTCTCTGAAGTGCTGTGATAAATGAAACCAAGATGACGGTATTAAACTATCAGATTTTATTATACAAATTAATGTTTTCTCAGTAAAATTGGTATTAACTAACCAATGTTAATACCATTTGGTACTTCTTCTTCTTCATCAGTCCCATGACTGGTTGTCATCAGAGGGTCACTGCACAGGTGAGCACCTGATCTGTTCTCTCCAAATATCTGGGTTAAAAGCCAAAGAGGTATTCATGAGGACAATAGTCCAAATACAAATAGTGTATAAGCTGTTAAATGTGTTAAAAATACATAAGTCCTATCCAATTACATCATTAGCAAATTGAAAAATAAAGCTTCTGCAAGTTTTGTTTATTTATAAGGTTGTATGTTATGCTATAGCTATAAACTGTTAAATGCTTTAAAAAAATACATAAGTAGTATGCAATAATATCATTAGCAAATTGGAAAATTTTAAATTGTTCCAAATATATAAGACAAATGGAATAATACTCAGGCCTGTGCTAGTGATGAATAGTCATGTCTACATTCAACATGCTCAAACCCCAGCCCATAAATATCAACTCTCAAAATCTCACTTTTTGTAGTCAAAGTCTCACTGCATGACTTCCTGCATTATTCGTGATGATGATGTCATATTATGGCAGAGTATACATGGGGTGGGTTATAGCAAGTTGCGTAGTGACAGACTGAGAGAGAGAACAGATATATATATATATATAGTTAAATTGCCAGATCAATTCTGTGGACAAGACAGATTGGTATAAAATGACAATTGGAAAAATCTTAGATTTTGCCGACGCGTTTCGTCTTCTGACTTTTTCAAGGCAAAAATGAAATCGAAATATCTCTGTTGTTATAGTTACATTAAAATCCAAATTTAAAAACAGACGCTTCTGTCCAAGCCTTTTTTTCTGGTTAATGTAAATTACTTTTATAGTAAAAAAAAAAAAAAAAAAAAATCTCTTACTATAAAAGTAATTTACATTAACCAGAAAAAAAGGCTTGGACAGAAGCGTCTATGTTTTTAAATTTGGATTTTAATGTAACTATAACAACAGAGATATTTCGATTTCATTTTTGCCTTGAAAAAGTCGGAAGACGAAACGCGTCGGCAAAATCTAAGATTTTTCCAATTGTCATTTTATACCAATATGTCTTGTCCACAGAATTGATCTGGGAATTTAACTATATATATATATATAAAGCACGATAGAGAGAGAGAGAGAAAAAGGAATGTGAACATGCTGATATAGATAGATATAGAGAAAAATATGAATAGATTGAGATAGAGAGAGAGAGACAGAGATAAACAGATTTAACCCTTTATCCTTCAACATGCTCAAACCCACTTGGTTAATACTGGCTTTCAAAATCTCACTTTTTGTAGTCAAAGTCTCACTGCATGACTTCCTGCATTATTCGTGATGACGTTGTCATATATTATGGCAGAGTATACATGTAGCGGATTACAAAGGATGAGTGTCGATATTTACAGGGTAAGGTCGGATGCTCGAGGGTTAAGCCAGAGGTTCATGTACCATGGATCTGCTTAGTAGGATGTTGGCAATAAGGTCTTATGACTATAGATTTTTGTTGTGGCTTACCTCACCTAGTGAGATGAGGGTCTGTCACCCATCCAAATATGATAAACAGTATTTTATAAATGGGTTTCATCAAAGACATTTTGGATTATTCGATGTCAAAGACAGCAGGGTTTACTTCTGAACCTAATCCTCTTAGTACAATGGAAAAGACTACTTTTTATTTTTGTTTTTAAATTAATGTTCTTCTGAAGGCAAGTACACCATTAAATCCTGATATCACAATTAAATTAGAAATGCTACTGACAAATATATTTCATATTATATTTACAATATACATACTGGTATTCAGTTTGCAAAGAAATTAAAATATCTATATTTCTGAGATGAGGTATTGTAACTATTTACACTAATTACATTGTTCAAACTGTTGTCCTCATCATTGTTGTCACATTCACAACATTTTGGCTGTTGTATGCTCTGGCCTTCTTCGGGTGATTGTAATTTCTAACCGAATCCATTATTTATTCGGTGGGGGGGTTGTTCTAGTTCCATGTGCCATGCCTCTTCCAGATATCTCAGTTTCAGTTATTTCCATTAGTAACTCAACTCTCCAAGATTTTTGTTCACTTCTGCTGTGGCCGGGTATTGAACTCGCAACTCTTTGGGTCAAGTCACTGGATTACTTCAACCAACGCTTTTATCCACTGGGCCATGGAGTGAACAAAAACTTAGACAGTTGAGTTACTAAGGGAAATAACTGAAACTGAGATATTCGGAAGAGGCATGGCACATGAAACTAGAACAATCTACCCCAGTGGACAAAATAAAGAGTTTGGTTCAAAATTACAATTACCTGAAGATGGCTGGAGCATACAATGGCTGAAACGTTGTGAATATGACAACAAAGATGAGAGCAAGAGTCCAAACAATGTAAATAGTGTAAAATGCTTTAAAATTAAAATACTTCAAACCCAGAAGCTGTAATTGATCCCAGGGGGGTTTTTTGCCACCCTAGAGTTCAAGTCGTAGGACTCACCATGCACATAACTATCCCATGTCTTTCGATAATCAAGATCCATGTAGACCTTAGAACATATTTCAGCATCAATTTCTGTCATTGTTCCATAGACTTTATACTGGTAAAGTCCTGAGGTCTGCAAAATAGAATAAGCAGAAAATTATTCAAAGTAAGTTTTATTTACACAGCACATAAAGAAAGGGATGGATTTTTTATTTATTAATCTGACAGATTTTTTAGTACTTCAACATTCCAAATATCCACTAAAAATTAACACTAAGTAATAAAAAATCTGTCAGATTAATAAATAAAAAATCCATCCCTTTCTTTACAAATTGCTTTGTTCACATTAGGATACAAAACTGAGCAGATATGTACATTTCAAGATGCAGAGACTCAACTTTGCTTGGTCATCGATGCACTCTGTAGCTGAGAGGTCAAAGCATGTCAGATCTAATGACGGTTTTCCCTAGGAAAACGCAAGTTCAAATCCTGCCAGAGACTTCATATTTCTCTAATAAGATTTCTCAGATATTCAGGCAGGTAGACAAAAATAAATAAATATACTGTTTAATAAATAAACAAAGCATCTACTCAAATATGAGTATCCACTAAAAATAATGTTTAAGCAATAAAAACAATATGTAACACAAGTAACCAATATTAATCATTGGTGGAGATAGATTACAATCAATTTTAGTTGCTTTTCATTTCAACTATTCAAACATCATTCTGCAACTGGTAGTAAACACAATCTCACCAACAATTTATACTTTATTTCTGAGTCATACTAATAAAGGTTTCAGTAGTCACAATGAGAAGTAACTATTTATATGTGGACTATTGTCCTCATCTTTGTTATTATTGTTGTTATCACATTTTGGCCATTGTACCATCCAGCTTTCATCAGGTGAATATAACCGAGAAGAAATTCCAAAATGAACCCTTTATTTAATCTACATAGCAAGACTATTCTCATTCCACTGCCAATATCTAAAGATATCTCATCTAGTTCTTATTTTTAGTACTGCTCAGTTATTGCTTGCCCTGTTTCCATTGAGTCCAAGTACAGAC
>OZ038508.1:18112182-18264682 GCA_964036315.1 Acanthosepion esculentum | reverse complement strand
CTTCTTGATAATATGAACCTGGGAAGATGATCCCAGTGTGCAGCACCATTGAGAAATTGCCTGAAAGTCAGCCTAAGGGTTGACCCAAGGGTTGTGAGTGGCACTGGCTAGATAGATCTTTTCGGAAGCCATGGATGCTAGCACAAAGTCATAAGTTATCGTCAATGAAGGTTCATGCGTATTAATCTTGTTCAATTACTGATCACAACAGATTGTGGCCTTTCTCCTAGAAAACTGTAACTAAGGCCTGCTCAGTGTAGTTGCAGTATAACTCACAAAAGAAACACAAATGTGCCTGAGCATGTGCCTGCAAAAGAGATGAGCTAGCCACCCTAGTAGACAGGTGTACTTGGAAATGAGCAGGATATGAACAGACTCACATATATATATATATATATATATATATATATATATATATATATATAGCCGCCCTAGTAGACTGGTATCCTCGAATACGAGTTTGCCAGCTATTATTATATATATATAATATTATTATTATTATTATATATATATTAATGATTTGTTTTTAAATTTCCCTAATATATATAATAATAGACAGGTATCCTTGAATACGAGTGGCCAGCTATTATTATTATTATTATTATATATATATATATATATATATATATATAATAATAATAATAATAATAGCTGGCTACTTGTATTCAAGGATACCCGTCTATTATTATATTATATATATATATATATATATATATATATATATATATATATACACATATATATAATATAATAATAGCTGGCCATTCGTATTCGAGGATACCTGTCTACTAAGGCGGGTAGCCAATCCCTATTGCAGACTCTCGCTCAGGCTCATTTGTGTTTATTCAACATCCACAGAGTCAACCTGTGGTTTATACTGCAACTCTGCTGAGCAGACCTTTGTTACAGTTTCTGGGAGAGAGCGTATTATCTAGAATGATCAACAATCTGAACAACACCAGCACGCTCAAACCCTCGGTCACGATGACTTGTGATTTCATGCTAGCATAGCTATCGACGGCCCCAAGTGTTCCATCTACCCAATTTCACTCACAAGGATTGGGTCAACATATGGTATGGTTCTCAAGCACTTTCTAAAGGTGCCGCATGCTGGGATCGTCTCTGCGATAGATAGATAGATAGATAGATAGATAGATAGATAGATAGATCATTTATTCTTTATTTCGTTAACAAAAGTTAGGCGGTAAATGAACCAGCCTTTTTTACGTGTCTACATTTCCTTTGAAGATCTTTTACCAAACTGACCTCAGCATTGTCATATATTTTTTCGTTCTATGTACAAAGACGGTTTTTTCACGTTCTTTTAAAAAACTGTCATATTTTTTTAGAATAACAACAAAACAAATAATAGAAGCAAGCAAGCAAGCAAATTAATTACATGACACGGATATATTGAAATAAGTGTCATTTACTAACTTCTTTTCTCTTTTCACTCTCCTCAGGATCAAGGAAAGGAAAATAAAGAAAGAAATAAGAATTAATTGGCACGATTCTCTATAATCAAATGCACCTAATAATAGTCAATTGTTACTGAAAAATTTATGCAGTGGGGAGAAGGGTCAAAGTTGCGCGAAAAATAAATAAAAGTCCGATTAGTTTTTGTTTTGTTTTTTCTCTGGATTATATCCAGTATTGCAAATTGTAAGTAGTCTGTTTAGGTTTCATTTTTTAAGACGGAATAATAATAATAATAATAGTTATGACGGCATATTACCAGACTCCCCAAGAAAAAAACTTTTTTTAACTTAGTTAATCACACCACCAGAGATTTCGTCTGGCAAATAAATAATTATTTTAATTATTTAAATGGAAGTAAAATAAAAATAATATACACTACGACTACAGCGACAATGTATGTGTGCTTTTTGTTTTATTTTACTTTTGTTCTTTAGAATTTAAAATAAATGTATCTGTTTCCAAAAAAGGTACGTGTAAAAAAAAAAAGTGAAAGGTGGGGACAACATTTAGTGTAGGTAAGAATGGTACTCTTTAACTTTAAAATGATATCACAAAAAAAAACTTTTATTTAGATTTTTTTTCTTTTTTATGAATGAACTTTATTTTATTTTGCACAAGCTCGAATTTGTCGGCACCCAGTGAGGATCGAACTCGCTAAATGACCCGCACGAATTGTTACACTACTTACGTGTCATGCACGCAACGAGGTACCATTGTTTTTGTAACTTTTAGTTTACAAAATAATACACACACAAATTGTTTTCTCATGACCACTTTTGAAATAAAAAGATTTAATTTATTGGCATTCATTCTGATGAGAATACAAAAAAGTGAGTATTGTTAAATTTGATTTGGTTTATTAAGCAACATCCTCTACGATATTTTTTAGTTTCTGGGGATTCGTCTTCCAGGTAGCACCTCCCTATTGCTAAGAATTAGAGGACATATCCTGACGGATGGAAACTAAGGCTGACTATGTGTCGCATCTCATCTTAGTGAATATCATAACAGTCTGGTACAAGATTTTTAAATAAATCATAAAGAACACTGTTCGGATTAGTAGACTTAATTCACAAATGTGGTGTTTTAGTTGCAAAAATGGTGATTTTAAAAAAGAAAGAAAAAATTAAACTTAATTATATGCCTGACACAAGGAAAAAAGGTATAATATTATTTTATCGGAAATAAAATCTATTTAAGAAATAAAAAAGAATTATTTCGAAATAAACATTATTTTCAATAAAAAAAAAAATACCAGTAACTCACACCAGGTAGGTGTGTCCTTAAATGTTTTTGTTAATGAATGTTATTGTTATTTTAAGTAGGTTCTTTCCGTGCAGGGATTTTTTTTGTTTATTGATGTCAAAAGTTTTTAAAAGATAAGTAAATTACTAGAAATGTGCAATAAATATTTAAAAAGTACACAAAAAAGTCAAGTAAGTACTAAAGACGCTGTTTATTTTCTTTATTTTTTACAATAGATGGATGGACAATATTTTTCCTTTTCATGTTATTGTTATTATTCATTAATTTTTATGATGTGTGTTTTATGCCTTTCTCTGTTAATCTTAGTGTTTCTTTTATTATTGTTAATAGTTACTGTTAAACGTACTGTAAAAATTAGGAAATCATTTTCTGCAGTTTTTAATTTAATTTTATTTTTTTAGAAGTTTAGAAACACTCTAGTCTACTTTCATTTTTCTTTTCTTTCTCTACCATATAAAAAATAGTCGTCCTGTGAACAAATCTTAAAGTATTTTACATTAATTAATAGAATAGTCAAATAATTAAGTAACATAACAGTTAATTAGTGGTAATTAATAAAGCACTATTTTATAATTGGTGCGAATTATCGAGGGGGGGGTCTTCATTCATTCATTTTTTTTCACTCACTTTGTTTAGTTGTCTATATATTTTTAATCCGTGTGATTCAGTAAAGTATTCCCATCCTTCCACTTGAGGTTCATCCAATTCTTGACAGGCATCGGTAAATTCTGAATCTTGGAACAATTCCCCCATTCTTTTCCCCAAGGACAAGTGAGACAAATTTTGGATTTGCAAAGAAAAATAAACAATGGTCGAAGCAATAATGAAACCCGGAGATGAAAAGTTAACCTCGTTGTAAAACGGTGAGACAAGAAACCTGACCCTAATAATATAAAGTCCCCTTCACAGCCATGAAACCCAATTTTTGTATCCATCTCCCTATTCGTTTTTTGTTTTGTTTTTTAAGTGAACAATGAAATTTTGGCTTTAAAAACAAATATAAGAAAGAGGCGGTAAAATTATGTATTATGAAAAACAAAAACAATGAAAATATAACGCTCTTTTTTTTTTAAATGAAAATAATTAAATTATCCTCCGAAGAAACCCTATGCGTTTGCATCCGTGAAAAATAACTGAAAAGAAAATTCAATGTTATGTTTTAACACGAAGCTACGAGTATGGGGTACGCAGTAAGGATCGAACTCACTACTGATTTTTTTTTTAATGGTCAACCTACAACCACACTAGCTTGTTGACAATGATGAACCCATGCTAAGGCACCCAATCAACAACAAAACAAAATAATTTTTTTTTAAATATCTTGAATAAAATACCATTTTTAAAAATTACCGTTGGTGTTAACTTAGATGCATTTAAATTGCATTTATTTATTTTAAAATATTTTATGCAACATTCCCCTATAAGTCAGATTACAAAAAATATAGGCTATCACCCTTTGGTAGATGACTCCTGCTGATAAAGAGAAGAGTAAACTGAAGATATTGAGCATAGCTCAAAATGAGGCACGAAATAGGATTTTGTGCACCAATGGCAGATACTGAGAAGATCTGAAAGGAGATGTGTCTGGAGCCCACTCAAGAATAGGCATGCTGGGTACAACCTAACCTAAATAATGCAAAGACAATGCAGCTAATACAAGTAGAATATAAATTCCATTCAGAAGTGTATCATCTATTTCAGATAGATATGTATTTGGATTTTGTCCTCGATGCTTTGACTTTTAACTGCTGAAAGAATACGTTTTTAGCAATCTTCTATTCTCTTTCTCGTTATGTATTGTGTTTCTTGTATAAAGTATGTTTTTACAATGTTCAATTGTCTCACTTTGTTCATCAAGCCATGACTCAGTTTGGGGAGTTGTTAAATTTCCCACAAGATTCTTATTTAAAAAATGTTGAAATAAATCCATATTTTCACGTGAAGAAATAAAAAACAATTTATATATTATGATTGAAAAATTTACCCTGATCTTGTCGGGATTGTCTCGTTGACGAGTAAGGGAGAGGGGAAAGGAAAGACGATTTCAAGGCATGCAACGAAAAGTCTGACGTTGCTTACAAGCGAAGTCTTCCTTGTAACTATGTAACAGTAACAAAAGTCAAATGACTAGTAACATTCGGTGTTCTCTGCGCAAAGGGAGCTCTACAAAGGATCTGTAGAGAAAACAAACTGAATTTGCGACTGAAAGTAGCACCCTTTTAAACTCTCAAGGTCTTGTTCAACGTGATTCTAGGTCTCGTTCAACGTCATACGACGAGGCCAGAGCGTCTATAAAAATTCGTCAGTCCTTGGGCCCTGGTTCGCCTGGAGATATTACTATCTTAGACGACGATGCCACCAGAGCACATTTTTTCCCCCTCCGACTTACCCTCGGTGAGTACTATACCTTGTTCTTTTAGTCACCACAATCTTTTAAATGAAGCAAACTATATAAGAATGTGTTAGTATATGTCACTCACCTTGCTGTCTAATATACAGTGTAACCCGGATATAAGAGAGTTGTCGGGACCGGAGAAGAAGTCTCTTATATCCGGGGGTTTCTCTTATATCCGGATTTGGTCTATTATATATACATTAACACAGGCTCTAATTTGGGACCAGAGAAAATATCTCTTATATCCGAGTTTCTCTTATATCCGGGTTACACTGTAGCAGAAATGTAAAATATAAAAAAAGTAAATAAAATATTTCCACTATGCAAAAGAATTTTACCTTCCATCAGTTAATGTGGAGGGTGAGGATTAAGTGAGAAACGGTAATGTAGAGTACTAAAAAGCACCAATAAGTATATACTACCTCGCTAATTTAAACTAGCTTAAAAATAAGTACACTATACTATCTTAATTCTCATCAAGCTGACAAGTCCTTCTCAGAACATTCCTGGCAGCTTCTTTCCAAAATCT
The DNA here is from genome assembly GCA_964036315.1 of Acanthosepion esculentum. Classification (NCBI taxonomy): domain Eukaryota; kingdom Metazoa; phylum Mollusca; class Cephalopoda; order Sepiida; family Sepiidae; genus Acanthosepion; species Acanthosepion esculentum. The sequence goes on along the minus strand of OZ038508.1, from coordinate 18,259,013 downwards.
GCCATTATTATGATCTTGTATATACACATTCAGCTTAGAAACTGTAACTATATTTTTCATCTATAAAAAATCTTTAGAAAGATGAAAACTACAAATTTTGTGACACACCATATGAATTCTATGACCCCCAACGGGTTTAAACATGTCTTGCTAGCTAGCTGTCTAAATTAGTCTAGTACACGAGAAGTGCTGGTACTCAGTAAAGGATGAAGAATGTAGATGTAAAAATTTCACTCTTCCCTTCAAGGAAAGATTCTGTAGGGATGCAATGGGGGGGGTATCTCTTTTTTGGCAGGATGAATTCACGAAAGTCATGTGACAGCCAGTGAGTGATGTCAGCTTGTAGGGTGACAAATCCTAGTTGGTATGTAGACCATATGGAAGTTTAGATGTGAATGCCTATGACAAGGAGAAGAACAAATGGAAACCTCGTGATCCAATATGGAACATAAAAGACACCACCAGCCTAGCCATTTTCTTCTGGGAAATATTACAAGTAAGACCCTTTCAATTTTCACCCTTTCACACTGCTTGATTTATCCATGTGTATTATAGTTTTTATGTATAGAACAAATAGTGACAGGTGTGTATATATATATATATATATATATATATATATATATATATATATATATATATATTACAAAGAGTCAATCATACTTTGAATCAATCAGCAATGTGTATGCGATTATTGGCGAAATCACTTCGCTAGTAGACATAAACATAAGCATTCCACTACTGATAATCCTCCGAATGATGAGATCCTCATAATTAAATAAAATGGATATGGTGTATTTTTTATTTTTTATTTCTGCTAGTACTTTTGAATGCTTCACGTCATTCATCATCAGGCTTTATTATCCATCAGAATCAAAACTGGGAGACGATTTATATGTGTTTATCCGACCGAAAGATGTTTTTAAATATGAGCTATTTGTTAACTGTTATATGGTGTTGGAGCGTGCAAATCGCAACGCTAAATTTTAAATATTTAAAGTGAGAATTCTTTTTTGTATTTTGTAATATGGTAAATCCATGTATTTTCTTTTATAAGTGTTTTTCAGTTAATATGATATGAACTAAGTAGATAGTTCAAGTAACAGAGTGATATGTCTTACTTATATATATATATATAGTGATATAGATAAATAAGGGAAGGTAAGGTAACTTAATTTATATTTTTTTTATTATTAATGTTTTAAAATACCCAATCTGTAATTTAAAAAAAAGAATTTTTAGAGAAATATTAATTGGCAATACAAGTATACTCCACCATGAAAATAAAAAATTCAAATTCTTGAAGCACTTTATATAAAAAAAAATGCAACCAACATTAAATAAGATTAATTATGAGTATAGAAACAATGTTTTAAAATGCCTATAAAAGCAGTGTTTTGGGATACTCTAATTGTAAAAAAAATTTTTGTTTTTTAAAAATTGCAGGTTGAGTAGTTTAAAACATTAATAACAAAAAAATATAAATTAAGTTACCTCCCTTACATATTCTTAACATTAATTTTTAAATTGACTATAACGGAGTGCTCATTTATTTAATTTTTTGTTTTGACAATTCATCCCTGAAGATGATCTTTGATGACATTGAAAGTACTTGGGGAAAATAAAAGGAATGAGAAAAACTATGGCATCTTTCTTAATCAGTTTAATAACAACACTAAGAAAATGATCCGTGAATTTGAGAGGATTAAAATAGAAATAAATAGACATAAAATATCAAAATTACTCAGCCAAATATTATATATATATATATATATATATAGGATTTTATATACAGATACATCATACAAGAAATTATATATATATATATATATATATATATATAATTTCTTGTATGATGTATCTGTATATAAAATCCTTTTATATACAATGCATATTTGACATTCATTTTTTCAGCTATTCTGGTCCCTCCTTCCTTTGTGTTAAGGTGCCAGTACGTCACAGATATATAGTGACATGGGGTTAAAATGAATAGTTGATTTACCCATGCCAAGAAGATTAATGGAGGATGATAATGACAAAGAAAATCACAGGCAATTTTAACAAAACATGATAAGGAATTTATTTACAAATTTACATGCTTGAAATTGTATCCGTAGCTTGTTTCAGGAAAATAAATCGAAAATTTTTAACGCCCATAATTTTAACAACTTGTCATAAAAAAGAAATGTTTATACAATAGATTAAATGATCTGACACAAAATAATATTAAAAAATTTTTAAAACAAAGGTAAGAGAATTCGTTGTTGACAGAAGGGATATATGGTTGCATACATTCAAAAGTAGATGAAGAGAGATAGTTTGAAATATTTAGCTTTCTCTGATTGTTGAGAGAAGATTCTTTGAAGTGTTACGTACTTGGTTAAATGCAGATAATATAATTAGTGAATAATTCTGCATTGACAAGAACTTGAATGCTGGTCCTGAGGAACTGAAACAAAACCTTTCACATGACTTCAGAAACTTTTCTCTGATTGATTTAATTTTTTTCCTCATTTTATATCAAAAAGAATTTTCCAAAGCCTCGCTACTTACTTTTCTTTCTTCTTTGCTCAACGGCTACTTTCTGTGAAGACAAGGTTTTCATTGGTCCAAAACAATTTCACATATGCTCACAAATTTATTTCCTCCTTCTTTTCAGCTCACTGGTTAATTTCTGTGAAGGCAAGGTTTTTATTGGTCCAAAGAAAATTTCACATAGACTTACGAATTCCTTTCTGTCTTTTTCCTCGGTTTTCTGAATTTGAAAGGAGTGGATAATGGGAGCTTTAAATCTGGATCAAGTGAGGTGCCAAGTATTTGCATAGCCCATCAGTTCAGCTGGAAGGATCTAGAAGAAGACAACTGCATGAACCCAACTGAAGGCCAATGAATTTATCATGGTTAATTTGGGCTCCTGTCATAATCTTATACAATGATTTTTTTTTTATCTACTACTTTGATCTCTGAATTGCTCATTTAAGCTGAAATGCCAAAAGCTGTACTATAACTAGTCATGATTTTCTTCATTTTGAAGTCATGCAATAAATTAATTTTTCATTACTGGTGGCTATCTTGTGCTAAAATGATGTTTCTGTTTCAAACAATAAGAGCACAATTTCTTTTTTTTAATCATTTTTACCCCAAGCAAGACAATAAATCTATTAAGATATAAGGGGTTACTGAGTGTGAAAGAATATGAGAAAAAGAAAAACATAATTAAGGAGAAAGAAAAATAAAAGAACAGGAATTAAAAAGACAGAATATAATGATTGACATTGCATTTAAGTTTTTGAAGATCAAAGTTGACTAGTATCTTGTGTTTTCAACATAACAGAGGGAAATAAGAAAGAAAAAATCATAGGTAATTAATGAAAATAGAAGGTTTACTACTCAAAGGTACACTTAGCAACTGACCTAATCCTGACTCAGTGTCTATCTATCTATTCCAGTCTGTTCATATCTATCCATCTATCTATCTTGTGTTTTCAAGATAACAGAGGGAAATAAATAAGGAAGACCAACTTGTAGGTAAGTAATGAAAATAGAAGATTTACTACATGGAGGTACACTTAGCAATTGACCTAATGCTAACTCTCCTCAACTTCGCTTATTTACATAAATGGACAATTCCATTCATTTATGTCCTATATGACAACTAGAAAGTAAGAGGCCAGAAGAGATTTCCATAAGTGAGAAGTCCAAGAGTTAGCATAGAATTTATGATTACATTTAGCCATTTCAAATGTAAAATGAAGAGACCTAGCTGCCAATCTAGTACTGTATTTAATTTGTAAAGTCAAGGTGCCAAAGAGAAAAACTCAGTAACCATGAAAATATTCATAGAAAACGTATAGGGAAGCCACGTTACAGTAGTGGGACTGTGACTGAAGACAATATGTCAAGTCAGGACTGATAACATTGCAAATTCTTCTTTGGATTTTATCAAGATGCTCTAAATTTAAACACTAACCCTTGATTATTTCTATCCAGCTCATTTGAATCTTAATACGAGCTAGCTGGTGTATATAAAACAAATAAAGTAATTTGGAAATCCTTTTGGAGTTGATATGAAAAAACAATGGCTTTTTATCTGTGATTGTAAAAGGTTTTTTTTTTTTGCAAATGCAGACAGAAATTTATCCAAATTGGCACTGTTGACTGACTATAATGATAAGACAGTTTTGTAACTTTTTTAAACATAGCTGACAGCAATAAGGTCCTATTTAGACCCACACACACACACACTATAAAGGGGGTCATATATATGTTTCTAAATCTGCAATGAATATCATTTCTACTGACAATGTCCTGATGGAAGTATGAATAAACATCAATGTATTCAAAAAATATAAATTTTCATTAAATTCATTTACAGTGTCAGTTAAATCTTAATTGTACCAGTTTAATGAAAATAAATAAAACAAAATTAATGGAAGCAACCACTGGCCAAAATATTATGATCAAAATAATTAGTGGAAGGAAACTAGTTTTAATAATTCATTGAATAAAACCTCAAAATGTTAAAAGAAATCAACTCGTGTTTGTTAATCAAATATTAATTTAAAAAGTGACACACACACATACACATATGCATTTACATGCATCTACAAAATATGCAATTGTATACGCTGTTAGGGGATGCAAATTTACTCCCCCTATAAAGGACAATAACTCATAATACAATTGAGTTACTTCCCTTGTCTGCTAGTCGGATTGGGCACTTCTGAATCCAATATGGTGACAAGCTGATAACCCCTTGGAATTCACGATTTAAATCCAAACAAATCCTTGCTGTTCTCAAGCAGTAAATGAATAAAATTTGTTTTATTATGTGTTAAAATACACTTGTCTTTTATTTTCATTCATATTTTTTTCATCCCAACAATCTGAGATCTAACTCACACATATGAGTATAGATCAATAAATAGGAAATGTTTATAAATCTAACATGTTTCACTTTTATTAAAGCTTCACCAGAGAATGAGGTATGGAGGAGAAAAAGAAAGTGTTGTTTGATTCTCACATGCATTTGAGTTGTCAAGCAGCATTCATGTGTATAATTTGTTTGTAAGTGTATCATAATTCTAGTTTGTCTATGCAGGATTCAGATGATATGTGTGTGTATGTATGTGTGTGTGTATATGTGTATATGTTTAATAGGCATTATTTATGTTCGATGGTTGTCTGCATGTTGATTTGGAAATGTTTTTATGTCAATGCCAGTTGTGGTAGGTGTTAGATTCTTCAAGAATGGTTTTAATAAATGTTGATTTGGTTTGCTTTGCTTTGCTTTGGTTTGTTTTATGGCATATCAACCTCAATTGGTTATTTAATGCCAACAAAATCTTTGTTGCTGGTAATATTTTGTTTTGTCAAAAATCTATTTCTGGTAATATTTTTCTTTCAAAAATTTATTGCTGGTAATAATTTTTTTCAAAAAAAGTATTGCTAGTAATATTTTTTCCTCAAAAATGTATAGCTGGTAATATTTTTTTTTCAAAAATGTATTGCTAGTAGAATTCATTTTTTAAAAACATTGTTGGTAATGATGATGATGATGATGATGATGATGATGATGCTTTATTTAACTTTCATTTTATAGTAAAAGTATTTTGAAGGATGAGTTTTGGATGAAATACTCCAAGCATGGTGAAAATCCTCACCTGCTCTTCTTTATTTCTCTGGTGAAAATTAAAATATATTAAGTGATCTTTTTCAGCAAACTTGGAGCTTCTGCCCACAAAAAATTGGAATGTTAAGAGGATGATTTTCCCCTTAACACCACTATTATTTTAACTACCTTCACTCCTCTGCAATTTTTTATTGTTTTAAAAAGGGTTGATTAGAATTGAAATAAAACTTAAACGTGTGAAAGTGAAGTTATACATTTTCTTTTTTTCTTTGTTATTGAGAATTTACAACAAAAATATTAAATACTATTTATTTATTAGATTGTTTATTGTAAAGGTCAGCAAGACATTGGCTAATTGCCAAGGGATTCAAACTTTATAAAAGGCATGGTGGAGTCATGGATAGCAGCTCGGACTGAGAAATCGGAGAGCCGAGTTCGAATTCCAGTTGATTCCATTACATTCACTTACGTGCTAATACTCTTGGAAAAGGTATGAAGCCTCTTCTTCTCCCCCCATGGGTAAATAGCAGGACAGACCAGGTTCTACAGCCTTGGATGGCAACTGGTCTACCACAGAAAGAAATGCCAACTTACTGCAGAAAAAAATCTGCCTCATCAGTCATGTATCGAAAGAGACATGATCACCTAAGCATGTATCACGCATGTCACATAACTGACTGACTGACCCTTGGGAAAGGTATGAATCCTCTTCTCCCCCCACCAGCTATGGGTAAATAGCAAGACAGACTGTGTTCTGTAGTGTTGGATGGCAACTGGTCTACCGCAGAAAGAAATGGCAACTTACTGTGGAAAAAAATTTGCCTCATCAGTCATATATCGAAAGATACATGATCGCCTAAGCATGTATCACACATGGCACATGACTGACTGAAATAATAAGGGTTTGCTTATAGTTAGTTCACATATTTTAATAATTTAGTAAATGTTTATAAATTTATGAATAAAAAATTTTTTTCATATTTATAATCTTTATAAATTGGTAAATGATAAATGTTGCATTTCATTAGTTTTAATTGTATTACTTTTTAGAATGTTGTAAATAAAGAATTATTCTTGTAAATAAACAATCTAATAAATAAATACTGTTTAATATTTTTGTTGTAAATTCTCAAGAACCCAAAAAACTAAATGTATAAATGCACTTTTATCATGTTTAGGTTTTATTACAATTCTAATCATTGCTTTTTAAAACAATAAACTGAGGAGTGAAGGTAGTTAAAATAATAGTGGTGTCAAGGAAAAAAACTGTCCTGTTATTTTTTTTTGTTGTGGGCATAAAGTTCCAAGTTTACCAAAATAATGTAGATTTTTAACTTCTTCTTTGGGAAAGATATAAGTCTTATTCCTCATGGTTTTGTAGTTAGTTTAACAAACTATATAGTCATACATAGAAAATGTTATGGAGTAAGAATTCTATTGGGGCTTGAGATTTCTGATTAACCAGATGACTTATATGACACACAAACTCACCTTGTTGAGTGATGGTAAAAGAAATGATGGGGCAATGAAACTACAACACCAAGGGTCAAAGATTCTACTCTTCCTTTTTAGGGTTCTCAATATAAACCCTTCAATTAGGACCCTCGGAGAGTTGTGGCTCAGGGTCTAACAGACCTTATCAACAAACTCCTTAGTGGCTGTTTGACTTCCCACGACTACCAGAAAAAGTGTACAGCTAAAGAATTGTGGAGAATGAAGTAATTCTCACTTTAAGAATTTATGGCCAAGTTAAGGAGGAGATAACTATTTTTGCTTGAAAGCTTGACACCACATTTCCCTGTCATCACCAACTGTGCTTTTCTTTTCCTAATGCATGTTATTCATTGTTTTAAAGAATAGAATGACCAGTTGTAGGGTAATAAAATACAACATATAACCAGTGAAGGGTTAATTTAATTTTGTAATAAACCCATTGTGTTTATACATTTAAACAGACATTTTCCACCATTTTTGTGATCACCAGTTTTTATTTTCATATGATCAAGTACATTGAACTTGACCAATGAAACAACCAACTTCACCAAGAAACTGTTTTCAGATCTAAAAATACACAATGCGGGTGAACAAGGCAGCTGACTGGTAGAGACCAAGTCACCAAGAGGAGTGACTTGTTATATTTCTAGTATGTACTCTTTGTGAGTTTTGGCACCTACTAACAAACTAGTTGACAAGTAGACAAACACTTCATTCATTGTATAGAAGGTAATGAAGGTAGAAATTGTTTTTTATTTGCTTGTTGCAATTAAAAAAAAAAGATTTGTGTACGTAAAAACCCATTAATTAGACTCAGAATTAATAAGAGACAATAGGAAATAACAAAGTTCAGTTATGTGTGTACAAACATAAATGGACTGGGACTGGGCACTTCAACATGGTGTAATGGTTAACAAGCTTGTCTCACTAGATCAGGGGTGCATGGCCTACTGTTGGGGCATGGTAATATTTTGGAGGGGCATGCATAGGATGTGCACCCTTCGGCTTACTATACCAACATGAGCTCAAATTTCATTTTGCTTTATTATTTCATGATTAAAATGATCAAAGTATATTAGTATAAGCTTTCATTCAAATATTTTATATTTCTGCCTTTCAGTTCTCAATTATATGTTTTGAAACTATGTATATCTAAATGTCTTTTTGTTTTTTTAATTTTTTCTCATTAATGGATGCCATGGTCTTTGGAGATTTGTTAAGAGGCCATCTTAATGGCCTTTTAAGCTTCCTTCATGTGAATTGCAGTAAAATTTTGAATATGTAAGAATTAAATATTACCAGAATTTTAGAAATACTAAAGTGAGGTATGGTCCAAAATCGGTTGGGAATCACTGCACTAGATCAATTACGATTGAAAAATAAGTTCAATCCTCACTGGGTGCTCCATACTTTCAGCCTTGTGCCACATCTAACCTATGTTTAGAAAATCACCATAAATGAACTGGGACTGGGGAAAAATAAGATTTTTTAACCTTTTCTGATAATGAAACTAACAAATTATAGAACTGATAGAAACTCCATGTTATCCCTCTGCAATTTAAGAAGAGAACCTAATCCTTCATATGCTTTTAAAAGAATGATACTTTTTGATTATATCAGCAAACTAATTTAATACAATGATGTCTGTGCTAAGCAACAGCCACCTAAAACACTATAATTACAAGTGGGTGCTATTGCTCTAGGTACACTGTGTTGTCAAAGTAAGTGTAAAACAGTAGAAAAACAACCTATTTATCATTAATGCTTTTACAATTGTTAAATTATTTGCATCATTTTTTTTAGCAAAATAAAAAAAAGATTATTAAATTCATTAAAGATAAATTTAGTTATAAAATATTAAAAAAATAAAATCATAGATTTATATTAATTGCTCTAGTCTGTATTATGGATTTAAAATTATTAAAATATTGAAAAAAAAGTGTTAATTTTCAACTATATACTTAAACAAAAAAAATGAAAAAAATAAAAGACTGGTGAGCTGGTGTAAATAAAAAAAGATAGCTACTTTAAAAAGACAGACTAAAAAAGCAATAAGGAATTAATCTGATTATTGATTGATATACACTTAAAATATATTATGAAACGGACTAAGTCCAACAATTATTTTAATATGCTTCCTGTTTATATGTTATTTTTATAATGTTTATAATAAACAGTATTAACAACATTTACTGACCTGAATGTCCAAGAAATCTCATAGAAAGTATGTGTCCTCTAACAGAAATTGAACTTGTATCTTAAATACATTTAAAATGCAACTATCTTTAATTAATGTTTATTGGTATGGACAATGAAACCAGTGAGTCAAGTTCTTAGTCTGTCCCATTCACTTTTGCACTAATGCACTTGAGAAAGGCACAAACCCATTTCTCCTGACCCAGCTAAGGGTTCAGTAAGAGGGTAGATTAGTCTCTATAACCTTGGATGGTAACCAGTCTAGGAGAAAGCCTAATCTGAATTAAAAAGTGTAGAGAAGATGTTATAACAGATATTCTCTCTGACAGATGTAGTCTCATCAAGAGAAGATAACTATGCAGTAGGTATTGCAATATTGCCTTTTATACAGCACCTCATTTACATAACACTGCACCTACCTGAATCTAAGAGGATTTATACCTTTAGCTGATCTATGAACAACCCTGGGAGACACAATCTGTCTCTCAGAGTGAGTCTCTTTATTTCTTTTTATAGGAGTTCTCGGTCTTAACTGATTCTCCTCATTTGAATCATCATGATACCTCTGGTCACTCTCATCCTCATTACTACTGGATACACTCATTCTCTCCTCCCTCTCCTGTTCTTCACTTTCATCTCTCTGGTGGTCTTCCTGATCACTCTCAATACTGGAGTCATTCATCCTTTCTTGCATTGTCTGTTCTTCTGCTTCCTCTTCCTTCTTCTTTTCCATAACTTTATGCTCTCTTGTGGTCCTAAATTGGACATCGGGAGCCATTATGCCTTGTTCCTTCTTTTTGTTAACACAGCTGTGTTTAATCCCTTTTGCACCACAAATTCACCTTTTCAGGACTTGAATCCTTGTCCTTTCTGTACCACACACTTTCATTAATTGCAAATGACCTGGTAATCGGAGATCTTATTTGTCTTTCCATCAATGCGAATGGACTTTGTCTTCTGCCAGCATGCGGAATAGCTCTATAACTTAGGAGTAGTCTGGGTAAATAACTCTCTACATCATAATCCACTGAAGAAAATGCTTTTAATCCCATTTTTACTATTTGAACCATTCTCTCCACAATTCCATTTGACTGTGGGTGGTATGGTCGTGTTTTGTATGGAATGCAGCCAATACATTTTAACTATGTACTTAAACTTTCTTCACAAAACTCAGGTGCATTGTTGGTGACCAAAGTTTTTGAAACTCCATTTCTTGAAAACACTATCCTAAACACCCGCTTCACAGTAGTCGCTTTTCTATCTGTGACTTTAATAACTTCAGGCCAACCTGAATATGAGATGACTAATATCAGAAATAGTCCTATACCTTTAATGTTGGCATGATCCTATGTACTTGTGTCCAAGAGTGAATTTTAGTCTGCCTAAATTTCTTTATTTCTGAACATTTTGGGCATTTTTTAACATATTCTTACACATTACTTGAATAGCTTGGCCACCATGCTCGCAACTTTGACCTCATTTGCATAGCCAGTATACCTCCATGTATATCATCGTGCATGGCTTTAATTACTTCTTTTCTCAGAGACTGTGGAGGTACTCCATTACATATAATTCTTTTTTCTATTGTTAATTTGTGTATTGACTCTTTATACGGCTTTCAGCCATAGAGCAATTACTTCATGTATTTCTCTTTATTCTATCCATAATTCTATTCAACATTGGATCCTGTCTAGTTCCCAACCTAAGCCAGTTTAAGGGTAATATGTCCATTTCTATCCAGTGCAAAATTGTATCCTCACAATTTTCACCTGCTTCAACATCTTTACCCTCAAAAGAAATTCTAACCAAAACTGGTAAAATTTCAAATTGAGATCTGAGGCTGCTGTAATTCAGTGTCAAAATATCCATAATCTTGTCGGCCATATTTCCTAGGGACTTATTGTCTTCTATTGATGCTAAAACTGGTAATACATCTTTGTATATAGAACTACCAGAGGATAGCATCATTTTGATTTGTGCTGAATAAAAGTCTTAAATGTTGCAGAAGTTGAGTAGGTTTTCTATTTCTCAGTTTTCTGTAATTAATAATTGCTGTAACTTTATTCATTCTGAAATGGAGGGTCATGAAATAATTTCTTTCTTCAACTTATTGTTTGGCAAAATGGCTGGTTGTTCCAGTATTAAATCTCTAACCCCTATTGCAATCTTGTAAGGAATGTAAGATAAATATTTATGTGGAGGTCCATTTAGATTATGAGTGCCCTGACATAATTTGGTAGAAAATTTTAGCATATAGCAATCTCAGATAAAATGAATTCAACACATAAAGCAATAACAGTGTATAATAATGTTAGTTTTATGATTCAAATAAATAATTGAGATACAAAACCAGGTGTAGGGATACAGGTAATTATCTCCCTTTTGGTCGGAAGATTTGACTAATATCTGAAGGGACACATGAAAAGCCAATAGTGTTGGATATTCATTTATTGCTTATCTCACAATGGTGGTGAATGTATCACAGCCACTTTTGGCAGCTCACTAAAGGCGGTAGAGAACGGCATTTTTCAACCTTGACCTTTCCACCATGATCCCTGCATGCTTGTAATTTCATTTGGAGATGAATTGATTACCTCTTTCGTTCACGGTTGTTACGAACCTAATCGTAATACACCTCCAAGCGTTTTTACATCGATAGTTTCACATAGAAATCTCCACTCAATTTTTAGTGAGATTCTTGACATTTCAGTAATGCCATTTTCTGTTGTGGGGCACTCCGAACTTAACACAGCGACTCATCGCCTAATTCGTGGTGCGGTCGGTGCCGCCCCTTCATGGTCAGTGCTGGCTGGTCGCTTCTCAGCTTCAGGGCTAAGATCACGGTGCAGTATCTGTTCTCAGATTACTCTCTGGACGATCGCCTATGGAGTGAGATTCGATCTCTGATACAGGCTGGTCGCAGGGATTCGTCCCTGCGCTGGTAGTATCGCAGCTAAGACTAGCTATGACCAGCTAAAGACCAGCTAAGACTAGCTATGACCAGCTAAAGACCAGCTTGGACAAGCTAAGACCAGCTAAAGCCAAAGCACTGCGGCCCGGGTGAAAACTCGGGTCCATTCCTCCTCCCTTCCCACGTTAAACCCACAACCTGGCCCTGTGGGAGGTCAAGTAAATCCAAAGGCTAAGATCACGGTGTAGTATCTGTTCTCAGATTACTCGCTGGATGATCACCTTTTGGCGATTCGATCTCTGATAACAGGCCGGTCGCAGGGATTCATCTACAGGGTTTCCCTGCGCTGGTAGTATCGCGGTTACATCTAACTAGCTATGACCAGCTCTGACCAGCTTAGACAAGCTAAAACCAGCTAAAGCCAAAGCACTGCGGCCCGATGAAAATTCGGGTCCATTCCCCTCCCCTTCCCACGTTAAACCCTGACCTTGTGTCACAACCTGGTCCTGTGGGAGGTCAAGTAAATCCACGGTACTGACCGGTTGCCTCTGACACGGTTGGTGCACAGGCACGAGGCCCCCCCCCCCCGGGCTGTGTATTAAGTTACGCTCCCATTTTTTTTTCGTATGCCAACTGGACGCGAGTTGGAACACACACACACACACACACGCTCTCACTCTACACTTCTGACTCTCAGCATGCCACTCCTACTAGCCACCCGCACGTCGTCCACAACCTTTCCCTGTACACACTAATGTTAGTAATTATTACGGGAGGTTTCGATTGGACTCAACCCGGCAGACCCGCAACGGCAGCAGCGACCGACAGCGATCACCAGTCGACCAACAGTGCCACTCCTACTGGCCGCCCGCACATCGTCTACAACCTTTCCCTGTACACACTATTGTTAGTAACAGGAGGTTTTGATTGGACTCGACCCGGCAGACCCACAACGCCAGCCACGACCAGCAGCAATAACCAGACCAGCCAACCAACAGTCCTAACCAAACCTGACGACCAAAGCCCACCTGCGACGACCAACAAACCTTTCCCGTACACTATTGATAGTAATTATTACGGAAGGTTCTTCGGCACTCACTCCAACCTCCAACCATCGACACGACCGGAGCAGCCACGCAATCGTCAACCTCCAACCGTCGACACGACCGGAGCAGCCACGCAATCATCAACCTCCAACCGTCGACACGACCAGAGCAGCCACGCAATCATCAACCTCCAACCGTCGACACGACCGGAGCAGCCACGCAATCAACAACCTCCCCGTCGACACGACCAGAGCAGACGCACTTCATTAACCGTCGACCCGACTGGAGCATCCACTTATCAACCCTCAACCGGAGCGTCCGCATCAGCAACGACCAACCGCTGGCATTGCCAATATACATCCTATTCTCCTTCATGTAATAAACCCCTGCATAATTCATACACATCTTCGTTCTGTTGTCCATATTGTTTCACCTGGTTAGATCACAAAGTAAAAATGTGGCGGGCTCCCTGTGACATCTTTCATTTACGACACGGGGACACTCGGGCCATCGCGCCCCCCCTCCAGGATGTCTGCAACAAATGTATGATTCACTTGTAGTTTGGCTGGAAGATGTTGCAATCCTAAATAGGAACCTAAGATATATCACGGGCTGTATTGCCTCCCCATTGAGTACATTACAAGACCTTTTTTATTTGTTCCTTTCATAACTGCTTATCTTTTTTTTTTAATTTTAATTTCTCTGTGTAGGGCAATTTATTATATAGATTTACAATTTATATGTAGATTTTTGTGCTATCTTTGCCTTGCGTTAAAATATCAGTGTCTTATTTTCTCAATTTTTTTACCCTCCTCTTTTTTAATTTTTTCCCCCCTTAATTTTTTTTTGCTCTTTCTCTTTTATTCTAGTTTTCCATTTTGATTTTTCTTTCTCTTTTATTTTATTTTACGTCACGTTTAAAGACCAATATAAGCTTTTCCTCCTATTATCCAAAATGAGATAAAGTGGATAAGTAATTACCATTTTGTATAAGAAAACATTTTTGAACATCCCAGATAAAAATTACAATTTTATGTTTGCCTTCTTCAAGTTTTCGATTATGCAGGTTTTTTTGTAATCACTCAAAGTACATCATAAACAAGGGAGATAACTATCAACTTCTTCTGTCACTATTTTAATTTACAAAAGGTTTCGTAGGAATGCTCTCTTTTTGGATAGTGGGGGAACCCAATGGGAATTACAATATTTTATAATGTAAGCAATAGTCAAAATCTACAAGAGTGTGTTGAAAAGTTTCCGGTCCAACTAAGACATTCCCCCCAAATTCTGATGTTTGGCCAAATTTTGAGAAGTAGGCTGGATCAAAAACTTTTCAGCACCTCCTGGCAAAGTTTTACTCCACTGGATTCTTGTTTCATTTATTTTTCTTGATCTTTAAAATATTTTATTATTTTCTCTAGCATAAAGAGCTATTTGCAAAGAATATTATGAAAAATCCCGATCTGAAGGGGAAAAATTAATTAAAAATTTACTGAAAATAATGTATTCTTTCGCAACGCATAGATTAAAATTTTAACTTTATTATAAATATTTTTACATGTTTGTATAATTTAAAATTTGTATACATAAATTTTGATATTTCTCCCTCCTCCCTAACTTACGACCAAGTAACGGAAGCATGCAGAGTTATCTTCTCTTGTTAATGGCAGTTTGTCATGTTGATATTTTCAGAAGTAAAACTCGTTTTCCATTATCGATGATTTTTATTTCCTCAGATTTTTCGTGCAACTCAGCAATAATTCTTTGAATCTGCAGATTTGATAAAAAAAAAATATTATACAATGCCTGGGGGATCCGTAAATGGTCGCCCATTTCGCGATTCACCAAACTCTTACAGTCGATGTGGAGTACCTTGTGGTCATCCGGACCGATATAGCACAAGTAGTGTGGTTCGCGTCGGGGTTACAGTTCGTCCTAAGGGAAGAGTTACTTTAGATGGACCCCTCGAAAATATAGAGACCGAAGGAGAACGTCAGTTAAAGCAACTTGCCAAAAGGCAGACGGAGACACAATTGAATCTCCAAGAACATATGTCCAGACACCGATCATTCACAGAAAAGGTGGTTTACAAACCAAAAACTGCCGAAGTAAAAGGAGTGAAGTCTTTGCAAGATTACAACAAAATCAGACAGCAGGTAACGCCTTTTCTTTTTACTAAAATGATAAAGGTTTTATTTAAAGTAAACTCTTATTATTTCCAAGGTAAGTCTAGAAGGGGAGGGGCATAAAACAGGGGCCATAATTCGCATGCACAAAAATGAAAGTAATTTTGCTTAGCTTATATAATTTGTGATTGATTTTTTTAAAGTGACTAACTCGAAGCAAACAGTAGTTGACTTGTTCAGATTTTGTAGGGATATATGTTACGATTTCACTGAAATAAACAAAACAGTGATGATAAAATTGGGGGTCCAAACAAAATAGTGGAGATTGATGAAGAAAATTGAAAGCATTGATTGTAAGAAAAAATAAAATTAAAATCAGAGTACTTCTTCAACAATGGCTCTTTGGAGGAATTGAAAGAAATCCTGAAGAATTTAATTACTTTGCAGAATTTGTTCCTAATACATCGAGAAGCCGTCATCGAAATACCTATTGAACAAGGTTCTACGTCTAGGATCATTTGTGATTATAGATCCGCTTATGATGGGCTAAAAACGATCTGGTGTACTACATAATCAGAAGTTAATTCATGATAAAATAATTTTGTTAATTTATTTTTTTACATGAATCTTTTTAATTCATACTCAAACGATAGAGCTTCATCTAAAAAGTATTTTCTCAAAGAAAAAGGAATGGGAATTTTCTAAATTGAATATACATTTGGAAAAAAAAAATAAAAAAATGTATTTGAAAATATTGTAAACTTTAAACGATGTATATATAAATTTTAATTCTCGTGTTATGGCCCCGATTCTAGATTTTTTTTATCATTTCCAAATAATAGGTAAAACTAAAATATTTTCCAACGTTTAAGGGCGGAGATTTTCAAATGTTTAGTTTAGTACACTTTTCTCAATTTACACAATATGAGTAAATTTCTTATTGCTCAAAGCCAAAAAAAACTCCATCCTTAGAAATCATTTCCACAAATCAATATTTCTATGAATATCTGATTTTATTAATGCCAGCTTACATAAGTAATTTCTCACATTACTTTTCATTTAACTATTGTCAATAAATGTTTGATTTTTTTTTTTTTTTTTTACTTCAATGACTGTACTTTTTAAACACGTACTTTTTTTAAAAGTTTGCACCATCCTTTGGGGAAAGATTATAGGTAAATTTAGTGGTCTGAATAAAGAAGAGTTTCCAAATTTTTATAAATAGCTGTAGTTCTGTATTTTGAATTAAATTGATTCCTTTTAGTGTTGCATTTGATCCTCTTTGGGTGCCTTACTGTAGTGATCCTGTGCCAGACTAGTAAACTTTGTAAATATCAAAGGATTAGTGCAAAAAACTTCCAAGCAGTGTTTTTTATTTAATAATTTAACATAATTTCATTCAGTGACATTAGCTTTTCCGTCAAAATCTGTCCTTTACAAATACAGATGCAACATTTAATATTAATAACATATTTCAATGATTGGTGTGGGGGTAGATTAACAATTATGAGCATAAAGTGTAACTGGCATGCTAAGTTCAAAGCACGACTTTGTTTTCTTCACCATCAGGGTCAGTGGTTAGTCATTGCACAGTTGCATGCCTGACCAGCCCCTGCCACATATCTGAGTTGAATGCTAGAGGGGTACTTATTCATACATAGCATGTTGTAGGCAAGCAAATCTGTCAGAGACCATCCCACTCCAGGTTTAACCCATAGCTGATGTCCTCCAACTTGAAGGTTCATATTGGTCACAGATACATGGCCATTGATTCCATCAGGGGAACCTTCAGCCCTGATGACTGAAGCCCTCTACCCAGCACTGTGATGTCATTATCGCATTGGCTACCTACATAGCTATGGAGTCCAGTCTTCCCAATTGTGCTTGATGACCATTGATCCCTACAAGAAGTTTCATCCATTTTGTTTACTTTACAATAACCCATCTTCCTCCAGTTCTTGCTTGGCAACCAGTCTAGAAAGAAAACTCTTAATTCAAACTCTCTTTAGAAGAAGAGAAAACTAAGGCGTAAACCCTATACAAATCCGGAGTGATGTCTTGACAGTAAATGGATGGTATACTCTGTCATCTTCTAGCAACTCTTACAGCATCATCAGCACCAAAATATATTTGTTTACCCTTTTCTTTCCATTTTATCAGTAATGCAGAGAGGGCTCTTGATGCATGGACAGCTTAAGGTGTACATAATTCCCACTCAGCCTCATAATAGTTAAATGTAATTGATAAAGTGATGACACTTTCTTTCCAATTAGCAAGGGACTGAACTCACTTTGTGTTCAGTTTGCTTGGATCACGAATAGATCAAGTCAATGATTTTCAAATTATGTCTTTGCATTTTACAGAAGAAGAAAAAAAGAAACTCAAAAATAAATGCGAATGTCACTGTGTCACACTTTTTCAACTTTACTCCATTACATCATACCATTTTGGAATCAGGTCAACTCCGTGAGCAAATTAAAACCATTCCAGGCCAGATCTGGACCCACAATCCTGAAATTTTGGATTCCCAAGTTTTCATTACTGAAAATTGTTTTCAGCAATTTTTATATTTTTATGTGATTATTTATGACAAATTTTTTTACAGTAACAATTTTTATAACTTGGGAATAATCAAAATTAATTGCGAAATCCAGCAAAAGTCACCCAAGAAATAAAAATAATTGTTTTTACAGAAAGTAAGGACCTATGTATCTCAAATTGTCTTTAAATTAAGTGGCAGCAGAAGAATTATTGTTGATCTTTTAAAAGTTAAGCTTAAATATTAATGCAATTCTTAAATGCAGCGATTAATTTTGAGTTATTCTGTAGTTTATTGTGGCCTATTGCATCTACTCCTCCCTACCTATTGTGATGAAAGCCCAATCAAGAGCCCTCCACAAGCACTATCTTAAATGCTGCCCAATAGGCCAGCTTTTCAGCTAGTAATAAAAATAATACCAGAGCTGTGTTGTCATATGCAAAATGTATACTATTTTGCTTTTGGAATAAACTCAATTGTTATATGTGACTGCTAATGAGCTCCAAATTCTCATCACATCTGTTAATTTATATTATAAAAAATAAATTCATAGAACTTATTCAAGACATCACAAATTTAAAGCAATAACATTTAATTCTACAATTATTCAAAATTTTAACAAAACATTTTAAGAGAACTTGTAAAATGCTGCTTTGAAATTTAAGAATAGAACATGGTATCTATTTATGGGAGCATTTATCTATTTATTAACAAACTGGTAATCTTTAACATTTGTGCCTGCAAAAAATGGTGTGATAAAAGGATGGTCTTTTCCTTGACACTGCTATTATTTTAACTACCTTCCTTTCTCAGCAATGTTTTATTGTTTTAAAAAGTGATGATTAGAATTGTAATAAATCCTAAATATATGAAAGTGAACTTATACATTTCTTGTTCTTGAGAATTGACAAAAATAAGAAAAACCTATTTATTTATTAGATTATTTGCAAGAATAATTTTACATTTACATTCTAAAAACTAAATGTATTAAAACTAATGCAATATTTATCTTTTACCAATTTATAGAAAAATAAATATGAAAATCTCTTATTCATAAATTTATAAACATTTACTGAATTATTATGCAAACAAATTATAAGGAAATCCTTATTATTTACCATTTTATGTTTGAATCAATTGACAATTAGCCAATGTTTTTCCAACCATTCCAATAAACAATATAATAGTGTAAATAAACAATCTAATAAATAGTGTTTATTATTTTTGTTGTCAATTCTCAAGAACAAAGAAAATTTATAAATTCACTTTCATATGTTTAGGTTTTATTAAAATCCTAATCATTGCTTTTTTTTTTTTATAACAATAAACATTGCCAAGGAGTGAAGGTAGTTAAAATAGTGGTGTCATGGGAAAAAATTGTCCTTTTGATGCATCGTTCTTTTGTGGGCACAAAGTTTGAAGATTGTCAACAAACTTATCTTTGCAAAAAAGTTAACATCATCTTTAATTTACAAAAAGTTTTCAAAAGACAATATTCTTCTTCCCAAAAATATTGCTTTTCTTCTTTGCCTATCTTCACACTGACATTTGGATTGGTCATAGAAAACAAATAATTGTCTTTAGTTGAATATTTTTCTATGCATGCCAGTTTCAAAGAAATCTATAAATATATGTCACAGTGGTTCTTGGAACAATACAATTCACTCAGAATGGGGCTAAATGTGTAGGCAAATATATATATATGTGTGTGTGTGTGTGTGTGTGTGTGTGTGATGGCCACATGCCAGAGAAATGGCAGTGAATCTAACATGAGGTCCTGCATCTGTGGCTGGGCAGGCCTGTTTTAGGAATTAAAATGTGGGCTAAACATTGAATGCCATCACCTTCACCTGGCTGGAAAATAGCACCCAGCCTGTGCCCATTTTCTGTGGTTGACCAAAATCTCTCAGAGCTCACATCTGGCAGGAGACCACATGGAGCCCAACGTTGTTGATTCAAGAAACAGCTCAAAAATACCTTGATGAGAACAGGAATTGATCCGGTCAATTGGGAGACAGAAGCTGCAGAAAGAACCAAGTGGAGAAGAGCAGCCCACGAAAAACATCCTTTGAAAACACCAGGAGACAAACAGAAAGGAAAAGAGTCCAAAGAAAAGCCAGCGCTCTCCATCCCCTGAACTCTCCTACCCTACCATGCGATGACTGCGGATGTCTCTTCAGATCCAACATAGGACTCCTTTCACACAGAAGGAAATATTGATGAGCACCCCAATACTCAGTAATGAGGTCCGCCAATGATATAAATATATAAAAGAATGAATATATATGTGAAACGCATACATTTCATTTTCAAATGGAGAAGATATAAATTGTAAAGAAACTATATTGCATAATCTTAATCATTACCTGTCATATGAGTGTTACATTTGCAGAGACACACTATATATTTGTGTGTGTGTGTGCATGCATGCGCAACTGTAACGGTTATTGAACTTGATCATTACTACTGAGTAGTGAGTTTGATTCTCACTGGGTACCCCTTTACTTGTATTAAACTAGGCATAGTAAAATAAAACACCTGTTATTAGACATAGGTCTCACCAACATAATTGCTCCTCATTCAGTTTTGCTTGTACTGATCAATTTACAGAGAAATTGTGCTATTTTATTGGTAATCTGTGATTTACTAAGAGGAATATATATTATAATTAAAGTACAATTATTTGATCAAATGGTAACAGTTTTATACATGCATTTCATTTGATATAAAATTCAGAAAAAATCTGAGGATTTTCATGAAACAAAATATTTTTTAAAAATCGGCAAATCCATAATCTGTTTGGATAATTCTATTTCTGGAGAATTTTCAAAAGTTTCCATTTTAATTAAAGAAAAGTAAATAAATAAAAAAAATAGACAGGATTTTATACATTTGTAGAACAATATTTCTTTATTAACCTAAAAATGTTTTGAAACTTTTCATAAAATAAAAAATTCCCTGGCTTGAGTCAGACTTAGAGATACATCCCCTTGCTAGAGAAACTCATTTAAATGTCACCATGAATAGAACCCCATAAAATTAAGAGGTGAACATCAGTAAAATGAAAACTTTTTCAAGTTTAAGAAAAAAAATAAATTGATTGAATGGTACTCAATCACTCTGTATTCTTCTATGTGCTGTGTCCCTGCAGGACGTTAGTGATAATGGCTCTCCACGATTTCCATTTTTCTTAATGAATTTTGTCTTTTTGCTATCTCTCCTAAACCCTGTTCAACCATCCATTTACACACAATCATTTAATGTAAGCTATTGTTTTCCTCTGTCCTTCTGGGTATCAAATTCTCCAAGCCCTCTTTCATCATTATGTGTCCTAGAAATGTCAATTGTCTCTTTCTGATGTTACATTGTTGCTCACATGTTCAGTCCATGGTATTCTCAGCATCCTTCTGTAGAACCACATTTCAAGTCTCTTCTTGATCTGTGAGGAGATTGTCCAGCATTCACTGCCATATAGGATGGCTGATTTTACAGTTCAATACTGTGTATTAGGTGGACAAAAAGTTTGTTCAGTTTATTAAGTAAATATAGTCTTTTTTTCCCCCCATCTTCAACATTAAGATTATTTATGATTTTGTTCTATAAAGTTACTACAAGTAAATCTATAAATTCTATCATTTCAGAACTTTTGTCTTTATCAGTCTTCCAGAGAACTGAATTCTGCAGACTAAAATAAACAGGAATCAGAAAATACAATAAGAGGATGCAAGAGTTTTTGCCAGCTTATCAAAGCATTATCATGACACACATTTTCACTTTTAATTAATTCGACATTTTGTGTCAATTGCTTCCTTTAGTTTGTTCAATCATTTCATATTAATCAAATTACACCATATTACAGTATCACCTTGTTTGGTTGAAGACTAGCCTTTTGTGTCGTTAGTGGTGATTCATTTCACTTGAACAGTGCGACCTATTTTCTTTCAAGTTCCTTGTTGTAATGTAACTGCAATTTGTTTTAAAAAAATAAAACATCTTTGTTACAGTTAAGTTACAAACCTTTCCCAAGAAATGCATAAGAAACCATATATCGGGTCAACATGACCCAAGATGGTGCTAATGGTTTTCAGTGTACTAGAGTTGGATATTTTAGACTTCTCTTGTGATGTAAGAGAGGAGGGGGTGCTAAGAAAGTTCTCAACCAAGAAAGTCCTTTGTAAAAAATAAAAAAATTTTATATATATATATATATATATAAGTTTGCAAGCCACTTTTGACATATTTGATCCTTCAGATCCTTATCCATAAAAACCTTTTGTGTTTTAGTTGCATTTTTACCTTTCTTATAATGAAATCAGATGCCAAATGCTTTGAAAATAGAAAATGAGCAATGTTAGAATAAAAATGAACCAATATTGCTAGTTGTAAACAAAAAAAGGCACTCCCCAAAAAAATCATACACAAATGTCGTATAATCAACTTTTTTTTATAGATAAAGTTAATTAAAACTAAAACAGTGTGATGTGTGGTTAGTATAACAGTTATCAGGGAAATAGAATGAGTCTACTGCATTCACTTTTGCCCAAATGCTCTTGGGAGAAGCATGTATCCATTTCTTCTCCCACGTCTAAGTGTAGTTAGTCAAAGGGAAGGATTAATCTGCTCAGAACCATGCAGAAGGCAACAGGAAACCACCCAACTATATTTTCCCCAAGAAGTCCTGGCCATTTACAATAAATAAATAAAAAGGAATCTGTAGAGAGTTATGACTATTTATTTCCTGAAGGGACATGACACTTAAAGAAAACTGAATAAAATAAATAACCTAAAATTCTAAGAAAAACGAGACATTTTAGGCTACTCAACAACAATTACTACTACACCCTCACCAAAAGAAAAGAAAAAAAAAAATTAAGAAAACTGATTATTTTTAATAACCAAAATAATTCTGAATTGTTATGGTTCTTGGTATAGAGAAAAGTTACAATGTTTGTTTTTTTTTAAATAAATAAAACTTATTCAATAATGTTCTTTGCAACAGCCTCATTTTACCACTGAGCCAATTTCTTGTAATGTTAAAACAATTCAGTTACTGATATAATTTTTCAACAATGATTCAAGATCAATTTGATGAAAGATTTTAAGTAACAAATATTGAAAAGAAATTCTGCTGATTCTTGTTCTACCCAAAGTTTTAAGCATTCATTAAATGGCAAAGCAATTTTAGATTAGTAAAATCTAACATATTGCTTAATTTTCTGCTTGCTATAATCAAAGATCTCAAAACAATAAAAATATTTTATTATATATTAGGGCCTTGAATAAGTTCACACTGATTTTTTTTCATGAAAAGTATGTTTTATTTATAAAAATTAGTAAGAAACATATCACTGAAAGTATTGTCCATCACTAGCCACTACTTTTTCCTATCTTTCTGGCAGCATTTGAATTCCACACCAGAAAAATGACATGTCTTTTGAAGCTAACCATGAGTCAACCCATTTTTTGGCATCTTCTTAAGAATGAAAGTGCTGCTCATTCAGGCTATGTGCCATTAATCGAAACAAGTGATAATCAGACAGGGCAATGTCTGGTGGAATAGGACTTCCCATTTAAGCGTTTCCAAGGTTTTCACCCATTTTGCAACATGTGGCTTAGCGTTGTCATGTTGCAAAATCACTGTCGTGTCTCTGCTTGTATAGCGGCTGCTTTTTCTTCAATGCTCAGCTCTTGTCACCGTTAGCATTTCCTGTTATGGTTTCAGTCGGTTTGAGCAGCTTATAATAAGCTACACTCAGCTGATCCAACCAAATGAAGAGCAGAAGCTTTGAACCATGGATATTTGACTTTGCTGCCAATTTTTATGCATGGCTGGGCTTACCCCATGATCTTATGTGCTTATTCCTCACTCATCACAATCCAATGCAAAATACCTTTCCTGTTGTTGAAGCAGCTGTTCACATGTGACAAGACACCTTTTGATGTCGCTCAGCTTCAACTTGTAAAACACCTAATGTCCTTGCTTTTGAATCATTCCTAATGCTTTCAAACGTTTCAAAACTTATGTGATCAACTCCTAATGATTCTGCAAGTTCAGCTTGTGCCTGACATGAGTCTTCATGAAGTAATTCTCCCAATTCATCTTCAAACATTTTTGTTGTGCCAGAGCATTCTTTATCTTCAACATCAAAATCATTATTTTTGAAGCATCTACACGAATCTCTGCATTTTTTTTTAACAGAGCATGGTCACCGTAAGTCTCAACAAAGTAGCGTGTGTGTGTGCACACAGGGAACAAAAACTTGGAGAGTTGAGTTACTAATTTTTTGTTATTGTTGTTTTTCTCTAGCTCTCTGTATTACTAGTTCCCATATTGTACTTATGTCTATGCTTGGCCAGCTTTGGAGATTTTTCTTTCCTAGCATATGCACATGGAATTCGAACAATCTAACCACATGGATTAAATAAAGGGTTTGGTTGAAATTATAACGTATCGGCTGAAACATTGTGAATATGGCAATAAAGGAGGAGGACAACAGTCCGAACAATGTAAATAGCGTAAACTGTTATGCATTGTTTTTAAAAAAAAAAAAAAAAAAAAAATGTAATATAGCTGAGAAAGAAGATTATTATTTCCATGGGGATTAGCTAGTAGGCAGAGTATTGAATTGAAGGCTCACATTTTATGAGTAAAAGGACAACTTACATGTTTCACTTCAGTGGTAGGTAATGAGTAATTGAAAAATGTGAAGGTTTTCAAGTGAAGTGTCAGTCCAGAAACATTTTATATTCATTCTTTTTAACCTATGTACCGAAGAAGCATTGCAAATTTCTCCAATATATGCTAGGGTGCATTGTCCATGATGTGAAAGCTTTTCATGGTTCCTACATTACGCACTTAGGAGAAAGTCTTTGAAATCATTTTTAATTGACTCTTTAGATTGTCATTTATTACTTATGTTGTAATGGAATGTCCCATGCTCCCTATCGCCCGTGTGGACTGTGACTCTATCAGTAGATGTGTATATAGGGAGCACAGGATATACCGGGGGGGGGGGCTGCTTCCGGAATTACTAGTCTTTCAATAGAGTATTCTCTTTTACAATAAACCTCTCTTTCATCTACACACGTGTTGCTGTTCTCTCAAGTACCACCTTTGTTTGTAACCTCTTTAAGGATATAACAACTTATTAGGTAAAAACTCATATCTGTCCATTCACTGCTCTACAACTTAGACCAACTAATACTAGACTTGATTTTACTTATGAAAATCAAGTCCGTCATATAAAGATTATATATCAGGAATTTTTTATGTGATAATCTAGTAAATAATGAAAAGTTTTCTTTTTTATTTTAAACTTCAGTAAAGATCCCACACTGATTTTTTTTTTTTTTTTGTACCTTGATATATAATAAAATATTAATGAAATACAAAGGGGACACTGAATGGTTTCCAACCCAACTAAGGAGTCTTTCCCCACCAAAAAAAAAAAAAATACGAAATGCATTTAACAATCTTTCATATATAAATCCCCCTTTTTTTTCTAATTCAAACTCAATAGTTTAAATGTAGTAATGTTGTCACTGTGTTAGTTGCTACATTTTACTCATTAATTTGACTTTAAATTATAAAGATTTAGACTTGATAAATCTTTAACAAATTGCACTGGAGGTTTATCAGATGAAATTCTACCGCAGTTATTTCCCTTAACTTTCTTAGCTTATCACTTATAGGAAGAACTTAACATAATTGTAATAGTTAGTCTTGTAAAGTATTTCTAGGACTAAGCCAACATTGGCACACTTAGAGAGAAAAAAAACAAAAAACTTTCTGTTAATAGTTTATAATGTGACCACACACACAATAGCTTTAATAGTTTTCTACTGTCATATTACATTGAAACACAGGTTCTCATTTGGTCAGTACCTGGATTGTTGACTGCTTAGGAATACTAGGTTGTGATAGATAATGGCTCAGTATGAGAAATTGGTCAGCAGAGTTCAATTTCCAGTCAAGTTTATTACATTCACTTATATGCAAATATCCTTGGGAAATGTATGAATCTATCGCTCCCCCAACTATGGGTTAAATGACAGGACAGTCTTGATCCTATGGCCTTAGTTGGCAACCAATCTACCACAAAGTAACAGCAGTCTACTTTGGGGATTCCACTGCCAAGTCATTCATGAATTGAAAAGAGACATGATCACACAAACATGCATCATACATGACACCCAAGGAAAGACTGCTCAATACGACGGCTGAAATTTGCTTTTTAGAGATTGCTGGTTTATATCTTAATATAATTTTTATTCCTTTTATCCATATGATTTGATTTAAGACACTGAATAGAAAATAAATCTGGTTAAAACAAATGTCAGTATTTTGAAGAAACTGTGTTACTACTTGATGAAAAGAATTTGTTAGAAAAAGTTAGAAATATTATATATATCAGAGGAACATAATAAGCTCATCTTGCAGACCCTTGGTATTTTGTTTCTCACTGGGGGCTTCTAGGAAGAAGGTCCAATGTCAGAATTGGTATAATTATATATTATTCCCAATTTGGTTCAAACAATTCAACTACTCAGAGAACAACCCTGAAGTTGGTGTTTTATAAGCAGAAATGTAAAAATGGCAGAGTTAGGGTTAAAAATTTAAATAAACAGAAAATTAAGACCAGGCCTGTCAAATTCAACTCTGGCTTTGAGAGGGTACGAACCCTAGACCAGAAATTGGAAAAAGGAAATGAGAAGTTATGTTGATAGCTAATAAAGTAAGATTAAAATATTTTCAAGCTCAAAAATGTCTTTCAGTCAAAATGGGGTTGGCACTTGGATATGTTTTTTGTTTGTTTGTTTTTTTCTACAAACTTGACCTGGGTGGTCACAGTATTTGCAAAGGCTTAGTGTAAGGTTTGAAAACTGGTTAGGGCAAAATTAATTTGAAGCTGAGGACTAGAGAGAAACCAAAAGTCCTTTTTTTGTGACAATCATCTGAAATTTTTACAATTATTATTTTGGATTTCTGGTGAGGAATCATTCACCTGTGGGAATATGGCAGTAATAAAATGTGAACTACAGACACTGTGAATTGTCATTTTATGGGGCCCGAGCTAAGCAACTTTAAAGTCATTAATCATTCAAAATAATTCCTTCATATAAACCAGTGCACATTTTGCTAGGCGGTCATTTTCTGTAAGAGGAAGAAACAAGCCAGATTCAAACGCAGACACAGTGAAGACCCTCAAACATCATTTTGTAGAAGTTAAATTCTTTAGACTTATATTTTTTTCATCACATTAAATTTTGTTCAGCTTACAGAATGCATTTGGTTCATTTATCAAAGAACTTTTCTCCCTCTCAAGCTGACCACCAACTCAACTGGAACCAGCAACCAGAAGCAATGAGTTATCACACTCTGGGGATAGATTTCATCCAGGGACACAACAACAGAATTTGGGTCAAACTACTGACATTCACTGGGAAAGGCTTAATTTCTGTTCAAGTGAAGCCAAACAGAGAAATCTACCAGACTTGTTGGCACTTGTTCCTGGGCACGACAGCTGATACTGACAAATTACCAGACCCAACCGGTTTTATCTAGTGCAGCAAATCAACCAGTGGTAATTGTGACCAGATAACATTATACTCTTTTGTAGTTTTGGTTTTCCCGAATAATAATAACATAAAGGCCATTAATATACCAAATAGACTGGTCTATGATGGCAGCAGGAAAATACAAAGAAAAACAATTACTTATAGGTGTTTTCAGATTATACATAAGGGAGTTCCCCAGCAAGTTCTTTGTCAAGAACAGGGGTGAGGGGGCACGCTAAAAGGTCTTAAACCTTTATTTAAAAAAACAAAAAACAAAATGTGAAATGTTGACTTAAAATTATAGACAGCTATATATTATAAATAACCTGAGAATTGTGGACTGAACTAAATACAATGTTAATGTCTCTTTTCCTTCTCTTTCTACAGGATGACGAGCTAGAATTTCTTCGTCAGTGCGGCTTATCAGAGTCCGAAATCCATTACAAGAGAGTAGCAGATGTAGAAGCCGAATGTCAGCCCATAGATAAACGAGGGAAGTATGGTGTAAATCCTCAAGTGAAAAATGAAGTTCTCCAAGACATCCAGGAAAAGATTGAGCAGAAAAGGCGCCAATTTTCCAATGCAGACACATTCAGTGGTGCTGTTCACATTAGCCGGCATGAAATGGAACTGGAGAATTCTCTCAATTCTAATCGGTCACAATCCCAGTTCCTCAATTGCCTCATTACCACAAAGAAGAACAACAGTGAGATTCCTGAGCATCCCATGAATCAACTGCATGATATCATAAAGAATATAACAAAACCCAAGAAGAAAATTATTAAAACAAAAGACAAACATTCTACAGAACCCCAGAAAACTGATTCTCATTCTACCAATGTTGAAGAAAACACAGAAATTGTAGAAATTTCTTCAACCAATCCCATAAATCCGGTTCCAAAAGAAGAGATTATTAGATGTTGTCTTAGTGCTGAAGAAATTCGTCAGATTGAGAGGTTCAAAGATTATCAGCCTGGCAATCCAAGCCATATCTTGTATTTGAAGAATCTTTCCAAAAAAGTTACAGAATCAGACCTAGCTTCTCTTTTTGTTCATTTCCAAAAGGACAGCCTACCTCCAACGTTAAAACTGTTGAAAGGAAAAATGAGAGGACAAGCCTTTATAACATTTGACACTTCACAAACTGCAACAGAAGCTCTTGATTTGATTAATGGCTACATGCTGAAAGGTCAACCAATAGTCATTCAATATGGAAGAGTATCTGCTTAGCTCTATTAAAAAAAAAAGAAAGAAAAAAAAGCAAGCATTTATTATATCCAAGAAGCAGAAATTGAGCAGAATATCCAGTGGTCATTAATATTTGCTTAATACTATCCATCCTCTCTACAAGAAAAAAAAAAAGAGTACAAAGCTGAATTCGGAATATTAAAAGAAGACAACACCCACATTAACATGTAAGTCTTTGATATTCTGATCTACGGAATACAAAATAAAATGTTATAAATTCTCTATTACTATTTATGGCTTCAACAAAAACAATGTTAATTAGATAACGTCAATATCCCCCCTCCCCCAACCTAAAAAAAATAATAAATGCTACTAAGTTTTACATAGATATAAAGAATAAACAATTTTTTTTGTTTGAATTACAGGGTCAAATTTTTACTATTTAACTTTTTTTTTTTTAAACTAGCATCCTCATCTTTGTTGTTTTTATAAGAGTGCAGGTCTTAATCAGAACAAGTAAATTGGCAGGCAAAAAATCCTTGGAGGGGAAAGTGAAGTCCTAACAAGAAGAGCTCTCTTTAGACAAAACAAAGACAGTTACCTGAGGAAGACAAGGGGAGTGTATATTAAATGAAACTTGATTTTTTAAAAAAAAGAAAAAACAAAACAAAAAGATAAGGATATTAGTCTGAAAGAACTAGACAAACAAAATGAATATATTTTGACTATATCTACATTAAGAGCTTCTTGCAAAAAGCCCCCACCCCAAAACATTTCTATAAAACAAATCCAACAATTTAGGTAAAGGTGGCTTGAGTGATTTATCATTTGAATTTGTATTTATTTTTAGTTGCTTTTTATTGCAATTTTTTTTACTCAAGAGCAGTAAATAAACAGTGCAGAATCACAAAAGAATCTCTTGGTGATAGCAAAAGTCATCAGGTTCTTATAGTTGGGTATATACCTATCCTGTCCTAAAAGATAGGAGTTCAAAACTCACTGCCAGCTTATACTTTATTTCAAATCATACTCTGCCAACCTATTACCATAGATTGACAGTAAAATTTGTAATAAAAAATAACTAAAAATTAGGATTTATAATATTAATAATAAATATCTTCTGATAAGTGAATTTTTCTGCTGAAGTTTAACTTAATTCATTCAATTCTGATGACAGGAATTTCCATCATTGTAGTTTTATGGCTCAGTTGTGAGGGAGAGAAATTTCCACAACAGTTCATCAGTTGACACAGATAGGAACCTAAAGACTTATTTAATAAGCATTTTTTATATACTAGCATCAGAGCTGCACTATCTGAACTTTTAAGCTAACTCCTGCAGAGAGCTAATTGGGACCTGAGCAATGATTTTGAATTATTCAATTCACTCCATGGAACTTCAAAACTGTCATTTGTCAACCGATTTGGGCTATAAGTTCAATTCCAACCAAAAGAGTGATTTGTGTCGAAAATTCAGTTCTTCAGATCACAAACTCCATAGTACTTCAAAACCTCGCGTCACAAAACCTTCCATTCCTTGGCAAATTTATTTCCTCAATTCAAAGTTTTGGAGATATTTTAAGCAATATAAAACAAAAATTTTTAAAATTTAAATTTGTCATTTTAAACTCAATATAAACTAAAAGCTTAAAAATCATTAATTTCTTCAGTTATTTTAAAATTTTCATTTTTAACTGTTCCCTTCTCACCCGGGCACAAATCCCAATGTTGGATGTTCAAACACCAGATGAAGGGCAGATTTTCAATCCCAGGATCAACCTTTTTCTAAGATGGTGTAATATGTTTATATACAGCAAGTATGGCCAGAGTTAGGATGGTTTCAGACACAAGGAAAAACAGACAGAAATTGCCATTTATTTAGAGGATGAAATGTTAATGTTGCATTAATTTCTAACTTAACATAATTAAAATTCTGTGAGATGCTTTTCTTTTATTCTGGTATTTTTATACATACTTTAGTTTAAAAATTTAAAAGGACTTCTAACCAATTAATAGTAAAAGTACATTTATAAGATTTTTTTTTTTTTTTTAAATAGAAATTGATCAAGATAAGATGGTAAAGATTTGTTCATAAGTAGAGACATAAATTAATCAATGACATTCATTTTAACCTTACAAATTCATTTTTTTTTTTTTTTTTCAATAAAATATTCAAAATAAAATTTAATTTAAAAGAAATAATTTTTTTTTTTTTTCAATATCTAAAAATGGTACACTAATTTTCTTAGACATCATCTGTTAAAAAATATTTTAGATTGGAGTTGATGTAGAATTTTTACTATTTCTTTTCTTGAAAGACTGAATTGAAATAAATACGTTTTGGAATAAATCTAACTCTGGTCTGAGAAAATAAATAAGATACCATTTTCACGTTAACTAGTACAAAATGTTGCTGGTCTGGAAGCAGTTGCAGGTATTTCAATCATACTTTTCCTTCCTTATTCCAAGAAGATAGAAAATATTCATAAAGATCATCAACCAATCAAAGCAATATTCAAGCGAATTCAAAACAAACAAACACTTTAAAAATAAGTTGTATTTTATTTTATACAAATATCTGAAAAAAAAGATCATTTTATTTAAAATACCATTTTGCAACTATACCTACCAAGCATTCTTCATACAATTTCCTTTTGCCTAATCAAATCTAATTTCTTCTTAATTAAATAGTGTGTTATGTTCAGGGATAAATTATGATAAAAAGAATTACTCAAAACTTGAAGGGTTTTTTTTTTTTTTTTTTCCTAATACACAATTTGATAAATGAAAATATTTTACTGTTTAATAATTTCTATCTTGACAGTATTTGTCAATTATACACATTCATACATGTAGTTATTGATGTGATTTAAAAACAAAGATGTCTCAAAATGTAACCTTTTTCTAAAGACAGCAGAAGGTAGTAAAGTTGCAAATAGCAGAAGAAAATATGCCAACAGTCAAAGAGGTATTGACTGACAGAAGTTGAAACAATTCAGAGCAAGCCAAGGAAGGTACAAGAGCAAAAAATAAGAGAAAGCTGCTTGGTAAATACATGGTCTTGTGCCTGCAACGTAGCCTATATATGAAGTAGTACTTTCTAGAGTTGAACCAATTCAGCAGAGATGAAGTGTTTACATCAGAAAATGGCAACAGTTCTGTTCTATAGTAAAAGAGGGGCTTACTGCAGCTACCTCTCAACTTCAATTGCTGAGATCTTTATGCTAGGAAAAGTGCCTGCAGTTATGATGCTGGGAGAGTCCAAGAACAATCTTGCAGAGGTTAAAGAAATGAAGCAGCAAGAAACAGGCAACATAATAGTGTCATGGGAACACCGTGACATTGTAGGGAGCAGCACAAAGAGACCCAAAAAGGAATTGGCCTTTTCTTGACCATGAGCCAAAAGGCATGCAGAGTTGCTGCTATTGACTATGTCAAGGCTAGAGAAGCAGAAAGACGAGAAGTTCAGCTGATCCAACAGGTGTGAAGGGAAGGTCATTGCATGGCAATTAAGTTGGGATGAAATTTGGAAATGGATCACATCAGGGAAGTTTCCAGCTCTGAGCCACTTATGATCTATTCTCCCCACCACTCACCTAATAACCAATGATGACAAAAGCAGGTATGAAAAGTTGGTACACTAATGTGTATCCTCTCACTGGTACTGGGATGATACTACTGGAGGCATAATGAAGTACTCAAGATCTTCTGTAGTGTTACCAAAAAGCAGATGGATGAAATAAACAGTGGCAAGGAGCAACAAAGTAGACACTTTATCACATTCATGCATCCAAGTAAAGAAAGCTCTCAAAACACAAGAGCCAAGTTGAGAATGATGAGGTTTGGAATAGGCAAAGGAACCTTTCTGGCTGCCAAAATTCTTTCCAGTACTAATCAACCCAAGTTCAGATTTTTGTAACTGTGTGCCCAGAGAAAGGTTGTTCATAGAGTTGAACTCAAAGTTCCACGTGAGGACAAGATTGATTCAGCTCAAATTTGGAAGGGGAAGAGCAGTATGAAAAACTCATGGAGGAATGTGAAGACACAGGTTAACAGGCTAAACAGTTCCCTGTTGGGACTGGCTGCAGAGGATAGTTGCTTGCAGAGGTGGCTAGTATACACAGTTGGAATGAAACAGAGAAATGTAAATGCAACCTTAAAAGATATACAAGGCAGCAAATGAGAAGGCAAACCATTGGATTTGGCTGAAAAGAAACAAAATGAAAGTTGGCTGGAGAAATGATCTCTAGACAAACAGGCAGTAAAACAATTACATCAGTGAAGGAGCCCAGTCTCCAGGCAGGCCTCAAAATGAAATACATTCTCTTGATGACACCCAAGAACCTCCTGGTATCTGGTACACAGAGCCCTTGTAGCAGCAAGCAGTTCTCAAATTCCTACTGTCAGGTTTGCATATCATTTCCAGTTTGTGGACTTAGTAAAAGCCCAACTAAATAAACAGGCAAGGCAGAATTGTAAAATATATTTGAATGACAAATACTAATTTGGGATTTCAAATAATCATAGATTAGCTAAATTAATCATGTATACTTATAGACAGACACTAAATACAGCTTTTTCACAAATTTGTCTTGTCATTAACACAATTATTCAAAGTAATTTTAAATATTTGAGAAATTAAGTTTATAATTTATTTATTTTTAAAATTCTGAGATTAATTTGCTACTTTTCAACTAAAAATTGCAATGGCTAATTTTAATCTCATATTTCCCAATATAACTTAAGACAGAATTAATGAGGTGAATGAAAAACTTAACTAGCACATCTTGATTAATGTTATATATATAAAAAAAAAAAAAAAAAAAAAAAAAATCACTGAAATCTACATTTGATGGAATGTAAAATAATTTTAAAACTCTTTCATAGTGAAGACTGTATTCTATCACTGCTGGACATAGGAAAAAAAGAATCAATTCTAATATAAATATGACGAGGAATACCTGCATGAATATTGCTTGCTGGGAGAAGATAACTGCCAAGGGGAGATAACTCATTCAAAAGAATCGCTGAAAGAAAAATAAATAACCAAGTTAATGAAAACGTATTAAAAAAATAAAAAAATCCTGAAATTCAACAACTTTACTAGATTGTGTTATTTTAAGCATTATTCTGTAGCTGAAAATAATCTAGAATTATTTTCTCAACCAATTGTTTTAGGTCAAACACAAGAAACTATCCTTTCAAGTTATAGGGCCTTAACTGATAAAACAAAGTAATAATGATTATTACAAGCTCAGTAAAGGAAATATTAGAATATAGTTCATTTAACTCAAAGCAGAAACGAACACTTTAATTTGCAATTTCTCCAATGTTCATTTAATGCATTTCAAAAGAGTACCATTAATTTAAAATGTTTAGTTTTGTGTGGATCTTGCCCCAACCCCACTAGTTAATGAAATTCTAGTGATATTCAAGTCATCTAAATCCTGTAGATATAAATATTGCAAACATTGAATTGTGAACAAAGAAACACATTGACTTCTAACACATGATATATGCTAACAGCGAAGCAGTTGATTCCTCAGCCAATGTGTCTTAATAAATCAGTTGGATGCAATGAGCAGAGAAAACGTGTGTGTGTGTGTGTGTGAAAACTGATTAAGTCCAAACTGAGGAAAATACATTTTTAATTTTTTTTTTTAAATAAATCTTTTATTAAAAGATCAATTTTACATTTTTGATTCTACCGAGTAAGATTTTTTTTTTTTATTTATAAAGTTCTTTATGCAATCAAGATGGAATTTATCACAACCTTGCCAATTAGTTACAGGCTTAAAAAAAAAAAAAAAAAAAAAAAAAAAGTATCTGGTATCCAGTGAATAATCTTAACACCCTATTATAATTGTGCTTGTCCTTCCAGTTTTTCACAACTATTATGCCTATAGTTACTTTTGGAACTTAGTAGATATACTGTGCGTAAAATGAAGAAATCTTGACATATTTATCCATAGACAATTTAGAGAAAAATTTTTTCATGACTAATGTAGTCGTGTGTGTGTGTGTGTGCAGATTTAATTTGATTAATGTTGAGTTACTTACATTTATTATCATAAATAATAAACTATTCCAAGTTTTGATTGCATGGAAAGAGGGGAAGACTACTGTTTCATTGAGAAAACGAAAGGGAAAGAAGGGAAGATAACAGCTATTTCAGTGAAATAGAAAAGTTGTTAATTTCAAATCTTTTCATTTGTACTCCCTTACTTCTTAAAATAACAAGCAACATTCATATTTATGATTGATAATGCAATATTTTTTTAAAGTTGTTCAGCTCAAATATTTGGTAAATTTTTACTATTACACCTGTCTCTCTGTAGAGGTGAAATTTGTTTTTTTTTCTTACGGTTTTTTTGAACAAATATGACCTTTACAACCATCACAAATTATTCATTTTCAGTAATTACTAAAATCACCCGACAGGGTTGGAGAACTGATTAGCTGAAATGTTTGTGGTGACAAGTTATCATTGAATAATAATTTCGAAAGCATTCTATCTCAACTTTTACTTTCCATGAAACATACTGAAAAATTTATATAATAATGAAACACATACCATCTACATTACTTGTCCCCACACAATTTGTTTCTCACAATCTTTTGCAAAAAGAAAAAGATTGTGCATCTCCAGAGATTTAGATAGACTTACAAAGCCACGTTTTAGTACATATGAATGTGAAAAACTGTGTGGAAGAAGTCATGTAAATCGTGTGGATAATATAGGTTAATTCATCTGCAGAACTGAAAAAGATTAGTCTGCCCTGTATTCTCTAAGCACTCAAATGTTCAATCCAATGGAATTTCTAAGACCTTTTCTTATTATATCAAAAATGGAATTTGCACCTATTATTTCATACAGGTTTAATTATTTATAGTTACTTTTGGAACTTAGTAGACATACTGTGCGTAAAATGAAGAAATCTTGACATATTTATCCATAGATAATTTAGAGAAAATTTTTTTTTCATGACTAATGTAGTCGTGTGTGTGCAGATTTAATTTGATTAATGTTGAGTTACTTACATTTATTTAATCTCAAGTATTCCTTTCATTTCCATACTCTATAATGCATCAGAAGTTTCTGCCAATCACAGTTGATGGGTTAATCCATTACTTTAAATCAGATCTTTATTTAAAATGCTTGTTGTACACTCATGAAACTTACAAGGCATTATCTTATTACTGATTTGAACAAGATTCCACATTTATCTGGAGTCAAAGAAAATGTCAAACATCAAAGAAATGGATTTAACTCTTAGCTGTCACTTTTACTATTGCTAATAATAAAAAAAAAAAAGTTAATTTAAGAACAAACAAAAAAGTTTGTAAAAGAATGTTTTATATCCTAAATTTACAGTTTTTATATATATATATATATATATATATATATATATATATATCTATCAATGTTTATTCATACCCCCACACAAACACAAAAAAATGCATAATCTTTCCCAAAGTTCTTTTTAACATGTTGATTCCACTGACTTACCTTACTACTCATACATCCGTTAATGATGATATTGCCTATCAAAAAATGTTCAAATATTATTAACTGGCAATAGATTTGGCCAAGAAAAATATCTCAACCAGTTTTATTTATTATTCACCATTGTATAATGTATGGTGGTTTCCTAAGTGTAGTTTAGATGTGGCACAAGACCAAGAAGTATGAGCCACTCAATGAGGATCAAACTCACTAGTCAGTTGTAAGCAGAATGCACAGATACTACACTGATCCTAGGCAGTAGTGCCAAGTCATATATAAATAATCCAATCATTTTCATAGGTAATAAATAGTATTAATATACAGGTTATTTACTTGAAGTGAAATTGGGAAAATAAATTTCTGAATTATGAAGCAATTTTTCCTAATTCTGATTAGAATAAGACACCATCAAAGGATGAAAAACAAATGCCATGAAAGAATATTTCAGACTAATGAATTGGCGATACACAGTAGTTCTTTAAATTTTTGTCTCTTAAGCTATTCATTATGCCAGTCACTTTAATAATTTATTAGAAAATTATTTTTATAGTTCAAATAGTTTTATGTACTCATGAAAACTTGAAAATATACAAGTTGCTTAGTTATTCAAATAAAGCCATTCTTGAAAATGGAAACTATATCTCTCAGCTTGGAAGTAAAGGGGAATAAGCTATGTTTTATTAGTATAGCTACTAAAAGGGATTGAATCGAATAACCTGTTTTAATTATAACAATTTCACTAATGTGTCATTCCTTACGAACTTATCTAAAGATAAATAGTGAAAATTTCAGCTTGATTGCACAACACAAGGTTCAAAAGTTATAAATTGAAATTTGCACATCGCCAACTGAATTGAAATAAACTGAAATTTGCATATCACAAAACTGAAAGTGTGATAATTTGGCACTTTATAAGTTTTAAGATATGAAGCTAACATTTTGTCCTGTAGTTTTCCACCCAAATAAAGAGTTTCTGGCACCATTTTGCCTTTAAGTTATTCAAAAGATAGTTGTCCTTCCAAAAGAAATTATTTTAGATTTTTTTTTTTGTTTTTTTTAGAGACTAAATATAGGGCATAAAAAAGCAAAAAATTAATTTCCAATTACATTTCTTATAGTGAAACAAGGCAGAATTTAAAAGCAGTAAATACATTTCTGTTGATCAAAACAAAAGTAAAAAAAAGTGTGCAATTTGAAAGAAAAGGTGATAAAACAATTAAAAAAATTTGTTTATATTTTGCTGAATTATAGTTCATTCTATCTGCTTTCATTTCAGGAAATATAAAATGCTTACTTAGAAAAAAACTAGCTAAATTGTCACAGAAAATGCAACATTATAAAAACAAAAAAAACTTTCCTGATGAATTGTTTGAGTGTGATCAGTTTGCTATATCTCTTACCATTTTATTGAAATTGATATTTTTTTTTAAAGTTTAGATATTAAATTTTAAAAATGAATGCAAAAAACAAACAAATTATTCTAAATATACACAATCATTTTAAACATGCTAGAGCAGGGATCATAAAAATGTTACTATTTCATTTAATTTTCAAAATATATTCTGTTGAATTACTTTGTTATTAATAAAAAAATTTTTACAAAATTTAAATTTTCAAAAAAAAATTTATTTTTTATTTTTTTTTCTAAGATAGACTTTTTGAATTAACAATATTTTTTCATGAAATTAATCTGACTTTACTTTTTTACTTTACTGACAAAAAAACAATTTAAGCATAAAATACCTTTTAAAAAAATCACTATGAAACCAAATAAACTATTTTAAATGAAGTAATTATTTTCTGATTTAAAAACATAACTACTGGTGTTATTTTGATAAAATAACTAGACAATATATTTACTTTAGTAGAATGTCCATTTTATAATAATTGTCTGTTTAAAAAAAAATTGTACACAATTCCCTCCAACTATCTGGCATGATACTTGACAATCTCATTCAGAAAAAGGGAGACTTCTAGTCATATTCTTGAGAAATCTAGAACCCAAGTCTTTGCAATGGCACCAGATTGATTATCGAGACAATGAATCAAGACATTATTGAATTTCAACAAAGTAATGAAACCTAAGAGGAGTTATTTCTACCAAGCAACACTGGGTATCTCCACTAGTATTCTCAAAGTAATGGCGACATTCGTTGGTACCAGTCAATCCATCCTAATTAAATATGCCTCAACACACTCCTACCATTAACCAATTGAGAGCTACAGAAGACAGATATAAAACTGAAAAGAAATACTGGTAACGGTAAAACACTAGCCTGAGAAACAGGACATTAAAGTCACAAAGAAATATCTGTCAAATAGGCAAAGAAGTTAAGAGTATTTATATATGGGGAATGTATTCATTAGGGATGCTTGGTACTGACAGTACATACAAGTGGAGTTTACAGAATGTTATCCTCAAGTATTTGGCTACAGGAAGTGTTACAAGGTCAAGCTATATCATTTATGTTTGATAGGCTAAGAGGTATGGAACAGAGCAGCAACAAAGGGTTTTGATCTGCCATCTACTAGAAAAAGATGGACATAACCTTTATTGCCAAGCCACACATTACCCTGGACTTGAGGATTATATAAGAAAATGTTTGGTATATTAGAGGAATTCAGAAAGGAAGCATTTCTATGATAATGGGGCGAGAACAACAAAAGACTTTGCCGAATCTGAAGGCTGGTGTTGACAGTTTAGGAAAAAGCAGTGTTTATCAATATGTACAAAAACATTCACAGCACGGAAGATATTTTAAGATTGCATACGTTTATAAAGGCACAAAAGGAAACTGGTTTTGAACCGAGCCAAATAGGAAACATTGAAGAAATTACACTAAATTCTACCATCCATCAAGAGATTAAAAACATTTTTGCTCCTTGTTATAAAGAGAGTGCTCAGGAGTCAAATAAAGTAATCAAAATTATTAGAATGGACAAAATTCTGCCAATTGTTGAACAGTAAATTTATTCTATCATGATAAAAAACAATTCACAAAATTTGGCAAACAGCCAGAAAAGCAGTTTCAACCAAGTTTGCATTGGTGTAAACCTGCTTGCTACAAGTCATATGACTTTTTTTTTTTCCTTTTAATGTATGCAAATTACTGGTCCTTAGTCAAAATCATGGAAGACCCATGTCTGCATTTTATTCACTTTAGAGATTTGTGTCAGGTGCCTTCCAACTGTTCTATAGATTACCCCCACCAGTTTTGCACCCAACACCTGTGTTTATTTTTGCAGAAACTTCCACAAATGCACTGAATTCTTCATTATTGAGTGATGGCTTGCATTCATGACCAAACTGATCTTGGGGTTCCAAGTCAACAGAAACAAAATGTTAGAACCAATGACATTCTGAAGCCGACTCCAGCTGCAAAGCACTTGATACTGCAAATGGCTTCAAAAGAATAATGACCAACTTGGAACTCAAAACATAATATGAAAAGACAAAAAGAGAACAGATTTAAAATGATATATAGATGTATACTTCAAAAAAGAACAATGTGAAAAACACCAATCACATTAAAACTGGCCATTTATTTTGTTTTAACCTAATATTGAGCTTAAGGTTGTAAAACAATAAGATGGAGGGGACCTATACAGTCAGGCAACAATGCAGTAGTGAAAGTATTAAAGAGTAACAACCCCGCTAATTTGTGCTTACAAAAAGAAATGATATAAATAGCTTGCAGAATGACTTCAGTTTCAGCCAATCACATTCCTTCTTTGCACGAGTTCAGACCTTCAATTAGAATCATCATTCTCTTCATATTTCATTGGTGAGAAATAATTTCCACTCAGATAACTTTCCCAGGAACTCCCGAGAGGATGCTTCCCTGATTACAATGATCTTAGTGTCTTCAGGCTAAAGGTCAACCATTATCTATCCTACATATCCTTATAATATGTAACCCTTAATCCTGTACACCCTTACAACATACCCATTTAGCAATACACTACCTTGAGTAGCTCTTGAGCATTGTATTGGGTGAACAAAAAAAATAAATCATTGATATAAAAGCCTACCATATTTGATGACATAAGGTTTCCCACTATTTACATTTAATATTACAGCATTATAGAATTAGGCTCAATTTGTTGTGTGAGTAAATATTAGCCAACAAAAAAAAAAAAAAAAAAAAAAAAAAATAAACTTTACTCATAAAACCTGGAAGATCATTTTTCAGTCTCATCCCCCACCAACCCAAATGAACCATAAATTATGATAATTATAAGAATTTGTAAATTAATAGTTCAACAAGAATAAATTTTAAGAGGTTGAAAAAAAATTAAAATTAAAAAAAAGTTAAATAAAATTTAAAAAAACAAAAACAATGTTCACTATGGATTAAAATTAGGTCAAATTGAAAATATTTGATAAAATTTAAAATAGAAGCCAAAAGCAGTAGAAAACAATTCAGAAAGACTTAGAACAAAATATGAAATATCAAAATTGAATAGTAAAAAAGAAAGGTCACCAATGCTGAGAAGGTCATAGCATAATGAGCACACATTTTGGTTCAGTTCTTAAAATAGCTATCAACAAGTGTATATGTCTAAGTTCTTATAAATGTCAACTTGATAATGTTCATTACAAAAAGAGAATAGATTTAATCTTCAAGATTTGTAAGGTGGAATTACAGAAGTGGGGGGGGGTAATTCTGCATTCATTTTTTTAAGAAATTATTCTAATAAAAAATAAAACCATTTTAAAAT
Source organism: Acanthosepion esculentum (assembly GCA_964036315.1). Taxonomy (NCBI): domain Eukaryota; kingdom Metazoa; phylum Mollusca; class Cephalopoda; order Sepiida; family Sepiidae; genus Acanthosepion; species Acanthosepion esculentum. The sequence continues at coordinate 18,218,098 of OZ038508.1, read as the reverse complement.
TAAAAAGTACACATTGCCAACAATCCTCACTAGGAGCTCTATACTTCCAGCCTTGTGTCACATCTAAGCTACATTTAGAAAATCACCAAGTACACATTGCCAATTCTAAATGTCATGTATATCATTTAGGAATGCATGTAACTGTTGCATTACTTTTGATCAATACTGCAATTTTTTCAAACAAAACCAAATCAACTTACTACGAAAATCTTTTTGATTCCCTACCAAGAAACCTTCACAAAAATCCAACTAAGTTTTAAACAGATGAAAGAAATTCCAGAATATTTTTCTGCCTTTTAATTTCTCCAAAATGTTGACCACATGAAATACTGTCATGATGCTATTATTTGAGTAAATGAAGAGGATATTTTCAACACCTTTTTTCATAACATCAAAATTCTCAATAAGACTGAAGACAGAGGTATTCCTGGACAACAGTCAAGTCTAACTTTTCAAAAAAAATTTCCAGACTGTGCACATTTCTAAATTTGGTAGACAATTTTATTGACCAATGCTTTAGTCTTCAAACAAAACGAGGTAAATATTTATGTTTGAACACACCTCGTAATTGTCAGCTATATAGAGTTCCATCAAATATGTACTCTCCTTTCAGAACAAAATATCATCCAACTAGCTAGGCATTCATCAATCCCTTCAAAATTCATATTCTACATCTAGTCTATTGGGAATGAGGTGAAATTTTTAAAAAAATAATTTCCAAAAACAGAAAAATTGATGAAAGAAGTGGTGTGTGCAATTTACTATTAATAGAAGCAAAAATTCAAACTTCATGAAAAATACATATACAAGTCATTTTAGAGAAAATAGGATTGCAACAGTCATAAAGTTGAGGAATGTTAAGTAAATTTAGTAATATTTAGTCATTTTAGAAAATTGACTAAATATTCAAAATAAAGACAAACTATTATATTTGCTACAAACTGACATTTCTTTGAAGATCTATTATTTTGGGGGAAATTTACATTAATAACTTTATTTTTGTTTCGTAAATATTTAATTTAAATCCATAAAATATTTTGTCATAATTCTGAAGCAACTACCTTTTATAATCTTATGAATTTATGTATTATTCTGAAGTTGCTTTTTAATTTTCAACATCTCGTTCTGTTGAGAACAAAAAAAAAAAAAAAGCCTGAACCTAGATGCCATCGCCATGGTCACTCCACTTATACCAATGCAGTGAATCAAGTCACTCACAAAAATCAATACAAAAAGAAAAAAGACAATATATATTTTCTTTTTTACTAACTCCTGTGGTTTCTCAAGTTCATCACTCTTTCCAGTTCTGATGGGAGGTTTCTTTCCTAACCTTTTATTTTGAAGCCGTGTCAATGTTAACATCTTGATTATGTCATTTTCTCTTTCACTTACAGGAGATATCTATCTTAGCTGGTGCTAATTCCAGTGATGTTGTTTCTGTTAAAGTTCTATGTGATTCTGTTGCAATAGTTCACAGAAGGATGACCTTTGCCAAGATCCACAAGCTACACTTATTCAAAGCCATTTTTAACTATTGATCTTAGAAAGCAGTTGTATACAGCTGACAGTTTAGATATCCCTGTACAGGTTTGGTGTCATAATAATAGGTAAGAACTAGAGTTTGGTAACTAGTAAATATAAAGGATCTCTTTTCTATATTTCACACTACTGGTATTTTTACCCTAAATTCTGAGAAAAAAAGAAAGGTACAAGAAATGAATGAGTGAAATTGTTAAAGTATGCAAACAACTCAATTAGCTTTTGAAGTATTGGAAAAGTTATGTATTTATTTTATATTTAGTCCGGCTTTTTAAATGTAATGTTTTTTGACACTCACCTATATATAGTAAATATTTTTACATGGTCAGAAAGAAATGTACAGTACTGCTCTCCCTTCTCAAGGGACAGAACTCTTACAGTGGCAAAATAACAAATAAGCAATAACAAAGGCTTATTAGTTAGATTTGATCAGGACTCACGTTGGTATTAATTAATTTAGGCCGTAAAATATAGTTTTTTTAAAATTTTCCTCAAGCATTTAATTTAAAATAGCACATGATCAACAATCATGACTGTTGATGCACTCAAGCAATATCCCAGACATCCAGGGTGTAACATTGATTCGAAAGGCTGATGAAGGATTAGGGAGGAATCTTACAGATCTAGAATTATCACAATAACCTTCTGGATCAAGGCAACTATGAATGTTATCCAAGGACATTGATAAAAATGACAAAAGAACAATTCTACAATTGACTGCAAGCCATCTTGAAAAGTTTACAAAGAAAGAAATATGGAGATATTAATAGCTTAGTGGGAGATTTTGTTGCTAAGATTAGAAGAGACAACACAAGCTGAGTGATATGAATGAAAATGATAAAGATTTTCAGACTTTAGTGCTCTGAAAAGAATGATCATTGGTTGATGTAGGTTCCTCCCAATTCCCACAAAAAAAAAAAAAACTTTAATGTATTAGGAAGATCAAAAAAATCTGAAGCTGTAGTAAATGGTATTGAACTACAAGATTCAAGTGTTGTAGACGTTGCAATATGAAGAGATCTTTGGAAACCAATGGATGGGGATCAAGATAGTAATGTTAACTTTCCAAAAAATGTTCCACTCAAATGAGTGGACTTCACCCAGTTCTGAATGCACTTTAGGGATGGAAAAGAAAGAAAGAGGTCTTGAAGAAAGAAGATGAAAGGACATAACAATACAACAGTACAGAGAGAAAGAAAAGCAGAACAAACAATACCAAATGCAACAATAATGACAGACATAGTGGATGGGGGTGATGCAACAGAAAATCATTTTATGGAACGACCAAAGAAACTTTCAGTAAAACAGTAAGAAATTGCAAAATTTAAGGGAAAACGAATTTGATAGGCAGAACATTTTTTTAAAAAATTCAACAGCTCATAAGACCCTTGGCACTAGATGTACACCCAACACTGGCCTGCCTAGTAGTATTTTGTGTTTATTCTACAGGGGTTGGACAAAATAATTGGAACAGTTGCAAATTCCACTCCTATATTTCAAAGCTTTAAAAACTTTAACTAAAACTTTGTAATTGCAGGTTATATCTATTGTAAAGACGTTTATTTATCTAATTTACTGTTTTTGTCTTAATTATTTTTAGAATTTAGTAAAATTTAAACTAAATGCGTGACCTCTCAGAGTTAAAAAAAAGTCATATTGTTGGATCTCGCATGGCAGGAGCCTCGATCACTAAGGTTGCTGAAATGTTTGGTTTTTCAAGAGCTACCATATCAAGAAATATGACACAATTCGAGAAACATGGCAAAACTTCTAGCAACCGTAGCAGTTCGGGCCAAACTTGCAAAATTACTGACAGGGACCGACGTGCATTAAAATGCAATGTGGCAAAAAATCATTGGACTACTGCGACCAAAGTGACTGCCGAGTTGAATAATCATCTGAATAGTCCAGTTTCTACGAAAACTGTTCGTCTTTAGTTCCATAAGACAGCATATCATGGAAAAGCCGCTGTAAGGAAACCACTTCTCTCCACTCGCAACATTCAGAAGAGGTTAAAGTGGTGCAGAGATCACAATACCTGGTCTGCAGATCAAGGGAAGCAAGACATTCTCAGACAAATCCAGTTTTTCCCAACTTCAGAGCGAGGTTATGTGTGGAGGCAGCCCAAAGAAGCTTAAAACCCTGACTGCCTTCTTCCAACAGTGAAGCATAGAGGTGGGTCAGTGATAGTTTGGGCCGCCATATCATGGAAATGTCTTGGTCCAATAGTTGCCCTGCATGGTAGAATCAACAGCAAAGATTACCTGATTATGTTCATCCAATGGCCCAGATTTTATTCCCTAATGACGACTACATCTTCCAAGATGATAATGCTCCAATACATACTGCTCGAGTGGTTAAGAATTGGCATGAAGAGCATGAAAGTGAGCTAAAACACATGGAGTGGCCTCCCAAATTTCCAGATATCTATATTATTGAACATTTGTGGTGCATTTTGGAGCGACAAGTTAGGAGCCGCTATCCTCCACCATCGTGTCATAAAGAGCAGGTGTTAATGGAAGAATGGCTGAAAATTCCTCTGGATGAAGTCAGGAAGTTGTATGATTCCATTCCTAGACGTATTAAAGCTATATGTGAGGCTAAAGGAGGACCAACTCCATATTAAATAAATTTTCTTTGAATTTAACAAGTGTTTCAATTATTTTGTCCAACCCCTGTACTTTCAAAGCCTTTTAATGTGCCTGTTAAACACCTAAGGGCATCATATACTTGTGGTCAAAAGAAAAGTTGGGGAGCTATTGATTTCAATGTGAACCACAAGATAATTGGGTTATTTTATTTATTTTTATTTATTTAGGACTTTTTTCATTTTACATAAATAGAATATAGTCAGGAAGAACTCAAACAAAAAGGAAATCTTGAAGTTCAAAGAACCAATAGCAAGAAGAAAAAAAAAAAATCATTTTCCATAATATCAACAATAAATTTAGGAGACATTTGCCTTAATACAAATTACTATCAAAAGATTGATTATACACTAACTAACTAATTAGAATATGTTAAGTGCTCAGTTTCCATAAAAGAAACTAATAAATAAATTGGTGGCTAGAGCTATTTACTTAATAGAAAATAACGTCGATAGCCGTGTTTAACACTAGAGAAACTTAAAATTTTTACATTGAACTCATAAAAGTAGAGATGCCAAAGAGACATTTTTACGGATACAAAACTGGCAGTTATTTCCCTTACTGAGGATAAATTTCTTTGATGACCTTTACTTTTATGAATGGAAATGTTTCATCAAAAGTTGAAACGAACAATATAGCATGAATAATTGCATAAGGAAAATGTATTTATACAACATTCCAGTTGTCAAAATTGATCAAATTGGTAACAGTAGTATCCATGTAAAACATGCTCCCAAAATGTAGAATACGAATTCTAGTTAGACTTCTATCTACGCTGCTTACATTTGGTCATAGAATGTGTATTAATTTAGAGAACTGTGAGAGGAAACAACAATAAGGAGGAAAGAAAAAATGTCAAAAATTAATAATGAAACTTCTTCGTTTAAGGAATCAGATAAAACTATTGGTATTCATTTATAAAGATAAATGAATTTATAAATCTAAAGATCAAAGCTTCTATTATCAATTCATATTTAATCTGAATGTCTAATCCTGAAAAATCACAAAAGATTTTTATATTGAAACAAGATTTTAGCTCTTTATGTACAAGTTATCAGGTATGTTGAACACCTGATAAATTATTTTGTGTCTAGCTCTAGCTATTGACCAAGTCTACTTTAGGCTGGTACAAGGTCAATGGTGATGCATGGAAAATTATGTTAAAAAAATCTTTTAAGTTGAGGAAACCTACCTTGAAAATCAGAATCCAAAATTATAAATTTTATGACATTTAAAAAACAACTGATGGGAAACAATTATCTCAACCTCTAATCAGTCTTTTTTCTTGAGACAATTGAATTATTTTTAATAATTCAATTGTTTTTAGAAATGAAAGATTAAAAAACAAAAATATTAAATTAAGGACACAAAAATTAAAAATATGTTCGGCAATTTGACATTAAGTTTAAACTAATTAAAAAAAACTGAGGTTTTCTTAGCCTTAAGAAAACTCCAAGAACAAATATGTAACCTCAAGTTTGTTGGGTTTTTTTAATATAAGAGTTTTCACATATTTTAAGTCCATATTTCTTATTGAAATGAAAAAAAAATTACATTTCTTTAGAAAATTTTGTTTATCATGATTTCATGTGAAATGTGTATTTGTAGAAGAACTCAGTTCATCTAAGATCAAATGAGGATAGCAACAAAAATGTTCAGATTTTGTGAAGTCTGCAAAGCTTAAAAAAGAAAAAAAAATCCATAGATGCACATTATCAATCAAATGTTGGCACTAAATTTAGACATTTATTAATACAAGACCAACTGCTCAAATGAACTCATCAGAACAAATTTGTAAAAGAGCAGACAACTTTGATACAAATTAAAGCAAAGTTCAAGATGTAGTGAAATCATATGTCAGGAATGATCCCCTTAATTGTATGCAATGCCTCATTTAAATAAACAAATTTTTTTAAAAGTAAAAAGTGGGTATCTTTATATATTATATAAAAACGTGTAAATTGATGAAAAATAATGACCATTTTTTAGCATTGGGAAAAATGATATATAGAACAAATAATTAAGTGTGGTTTTAGGGGTAGACATTTGGAACAATTGAGAGTGAAGTAGATTGACAGAGATTTACAGGATGAATGAATAGGCATTTCAGAAAATAGGTTTTATATGACAAAACAGTATTCTGATATCCTCTAATAGAACAAAATGAAAAAGTGTATTTTGGGGTTAATCTCAAAAGAGAAAAATGAAAACAGTTGTCTTAAAAAAAGTTTGAAATGTAAATGACTTCTCAAAATTATAGACAATAATGCAAAGATTTTGGGAGGGGGGGGGTGTTAAAATCTTTTCAAGCACCCAGATAAACATAAAAAAAATAGTAATGTGAAAATATTGTAGGCTATAAATAAAATTTTATGAAATTTATAGAATATCAAGCATTATTTTAAAGACAATATTTTCTGATAGTAAAAAAAAAAAAAAGTTTTGTATTAAAAGCAGTGACTTCTTATACTAACTGAATGTTGAATAGACATCAGATAATATGGACTATTTATGGTAAAACAGGCCTACCAGTTAAATCATGTTTATAGATTCACAGATTAATATTTTACATTTTGATTTTACAGCAAAAGGTTTGTAGATTTTTAACTGAAGAAATTCCTGAAGGATTCTCATAAGAGTTTTAATGTAAATGATGAAAATGCTGTCAAGTTTTCTGTGAAAAGGGCATTTAAGCATTAACTATTAAATAAAAGTTATGACATGCTTTATAGACATTTTGAAAAGAAAACAACGATGAAAAGGAAAATGATAAAGAATAGTATCAGAGGTATACACACACACACTGAAGCAGCAAATATTTTTTCATCATTTCATCCCAAACAAGGCGAGAATGGCACTTTCACGCGGAAGGTTACAGAGAGTGAAAGTGAGAGAAAAGACTAGGTGGGGGGGAGGGGGTAAGGAAAGGGTATAAGATGAACAGGGTTCAAGACAGTAGAAGATGGTGATTGATGTTGCATTTAAATTTTTGAAGATTGTAGTTATCAGGGAAGCAAATGCAAGAAAAGAAACTGTTGGAGTAAAAATGGTGGTTACATTTAACTATTCACATCCAAAAACCTTGAGCAAAACCTTGCAAATCCTCACCGGAAGTAAATGGAGACAAGTCAAAGCACACTGATGTCTAACACAAAGAGCAGATATTTTTCTGTAAAAGTCAGCATGAAAAACTGAGATTGTGTCTATTTTACATTAAGTGGAGACACAGAACAAATAATTAAACAATTCAAGGGAGATAATTCAACTTAAATGTTTGCTTAATTAATTGAAAGAATTTATCATTCAACCTCCGTGTTTGGTCAGAACTATATCCCTTTCCACACTGTTTGGCTCTGCATTGCCGTCCACAGATCCCTAGTGTCCAACCCCAAGTCCCAAGCCATGATGTCTGGGAAAGTCAATTTTCACAAGACACCTCCAGAAGGATGAAACAACCTCCCCATCTACTTGGTGTCTGGAAAACTGCAATCAATTTTATTTGAGCTTAAGAAAGAGTGGTCTCAGTTCTCCAAAAATGGTGTTAACATTGCAGGTGATCTATCATGGGAGAATTAGCCAAAAGCAAGATTAAATATTTTGATTTGATGACAGATAAATAATAAAAGAGAAAAGTAAACATTATTTACTATATATGAATTACTGAAATTTCACCCTTAATCAAAATAGATTTAACCTTTGCAATATTTATATTGTCCAGCCAGATTCTTCTACAAAATTGGATGACATTTCATCAGCAATAATAACACAAGTATTTGTAAAGGGTGTTCCAATAACTTGGACCGATTTTAATGTGAATTTAGTCTAATGATTTTTTTCTTTCAGATTTGCCGGACATTTGGGCGATATTATTTTTCACATATAATTGACATGATTTAAGTAACAGGATCCAATAGAGAAATAAATAATTCTTCACCAATAACACAGATTTATTTACTGCTGGCTTCGATTCGTCTTAATGAAGACACCCTTATATATAACAATTTTTCAATATTAAGAAACTTAGAGAGAATGAAAACTTTTAGCTAAAAGATGGGAAAATTGTGTTGCATCAATATTCCAAGTGAGACATGTCTGCCTTTGAAAACATTTGAAAATTGACTTTACCTGGCTTTGAACATTATAGTCCTGGGGTGAAAAATACATTCTCACCCATCAATATGTGAAAACATGACAGAAGAAACATTTTGTGATCTTTCCTTGATGCTAATCTTTTTGGCATTTTCCTATTTCATCAGTATTTTCAGGTTATCAGTGTCTTAATTATTAAAAGAGTTCAAGTCAAATTTTTTATGCTGTATTATATTTTTCGACATTAGTTCACTGAAAACAATTTTAATAAATCTTCTGCAAATTTGAATGGCTGGAAGTTGACAAATACAACAAAATGTGGAGATCATTTCTTAAAATCATCCATAATAAATATTGTAGTTTTACAAATTTTGTAATCACAATACTCGGGAATAATAATACCTCCAAATCAAAATATCCAATGACAATACCCAGAAATGTCAAATGGATTACTAGATTCATTTTTGGAATTCCTAATTAATTAAATATTTTGCTCAAATTCAGTTCGAATTTTTAGAATTATGTTTATTACAGATTCAAGTTAAAGGAATTGAACATAATGTTAATCAATCTGAATTATGATGCTTATGTATCTAGATTCCTGATACAATCCAAAGAATCTGCAATGTTACCAGCCCTGACCTGGCATCTTGTCTTCAGTCACTTTCCCACTGCCATAACCTAACTTCTCTATACCTTTTCTATAAATATTTTCATGGTAATTGTTCCATTAAGCTTTCCTCTTTGGTACATTGACTTCACATATTTAAGTATAGTACTATATTTTCTGACTAACAAGAGAGCTGGAAAATATAAAAAGGAATTCCACCACCATTATTCTTTCCATGGTGCCATAAAGTCTGGGGGAAACCTCACAGCTTCTTCACTTCAACCTGTTTTCAGTACCTTCAAAACCGGCTCCCAGAGCCCTGATTCTTATCAGAGATAAGAATGTGTTTTCTGACCAATAGAGGGACCAGGAAATTTGTACAACGATTTTGGAGGGAAAGTCCCCAATCCATCGGAGCCTACCAAAACTCCATAAATTTGGTCCACAAGTCAAGACCAATCCGAAGCTGCATCCCTTCATCACTCCTTCTGACGAGCCCACTGGACTTCTGTTGTCTACCTACGAACTCGCTCAACTGCAGGATTCCTATATCTGCAAACAATTTTCCTAACCTACAAGAACCGAGTGTTTCTATCTGAACCATAGCAATATTCTAATTGCTTAAAGAACTCTTTAGGTGCTCAGAGAAATATTTTAAGCAAGCCTTTTTTCTGTTAAGAACATTTTCTCTTTTCCCTTTCTTTCTCTAATTTTCCTTTTATCCCTTTACCCTTTTTTTTTCTGTATATGTAAATAAACACTTTCTTTTTTTTGTTGTTACTCACCGAGCAGGAGTTTTTTCTTTATTCATACATGCCTAAAAGAGAGAGTTTGTCCGCTCTAATCTTTGCTGCTTTTTACTCGCAATTTTTTAAACCTCAACCCTTTGATGCAGGAAAGCCAGGACAAATTTCCTAGCACGAGATTGACAGTTAGGTTCCATAACTTCACTGTTGAAATTGTTGAATGTAAACGTAGATTCTAACAGTTTCTTCTCTTGCACTTCTTGTTTGTGAAACTCTTCAAGCTTCATGATCTTCAAAAATTTCAATGCAATATCAATCATCATCATCTTTTGTCTTTTTGAATCTTGTTTTTTTCTCTCCTCAATAACCTGTTGTGTATCATTTTACTTGAGGCAAAATGATTTTTTTTTTTTAAGAAAATTTATTTTACATAAATTTCTTTTTCAATGTTCTGCTAATCCAAGAGAAAATTAACAAATTAACATTAAAAAAACAATCAAGTCTTATCACTGAGAAAGTAATGCATCTGATTAACCCAAAATTGATTCTTAAACTAAAAATAATACAAAAGAAAATAAAACAAAACTGGAGATGAAAAAAATATCTGCAATTGTTTTGTAATCTTAAACGGCTACTTTTTTTGTAACCTTATATCAAAAACTTTTTAATTTTTCCATAGATTAAAAAAAAAACAAAAAAACAATTAAAACATTAGTAAATTCAATAAATTATACATCATTAGGTCATCTTATTAAAAGACAATTCCAATCTACTTTTCTATATAAAATAGCAATGGATTTCTTTTTGAGATGAAGGATTATCAATATAATTTAATTATCTCAAACTATTGTTCTCAACTTGGTTCTTATAGATGTTATTACAGACAATGTTTCAGTCAGCATTCTTGTTCTCAATAGGTGTTCATTGTTTATGGTCAGTGGGAGATATCTGTTGATTATTGTTAAGAGTTAGACATGTGTTACTGTCATCTAGTGGGCGTAAGTTCAATCCCAAGATCAGGTAACAAAACAAACATTGGTTCAGAGAAATGACCTATAACTGTCTCTATAATAATAGCCATAACAACCAATATAGATTTTTTTTAAATAATTAAAGTATACAAACTAGCAAGATCCTTAGAAATTGTCATTCTTTTTTGCATGACAATTATCATAACATTCATATTTTGAAAGGGGCTGGCTGGAAAACAAATAAAATATAAATTATAGATCACGATAAGAAAATGCAAATCTTGTTCTTGCACCTTATTATTAAAGGGCAAAATTTTCCTTCACCATAAAACCAACAAGACCTCAGTAAATTTTAAGGTAACTTCCAACAAAAGTAATTCCAACATGCTTATACAAGTAATAAATATTTGATTAAAATCAGTTGATTTAGTTAATATTTTTAACATTTATTCCCATTATCAGAATAATTACAAAGGTGATTTTCTCCAACAAAATTCAATCATTTCCTTTGTAACAAAAGGAGTTAATATTTTTAGAATACAATAGTAAAAGCTTATAAATACAGGAGTTAGGGGGGGTTTGAATTTTGGGTTTAATAAATACTTCTTCACTCCCCTGTTTCCATTCAACTCTAGAATTGGAGAGAACCAATTTAGGTCAGGATTCCTCCAATAAATAAATTAGTTTCTTCAAAAACCTAAAACCATGACAGTCACAAGAACCTAGACATTAGACAGAATCTTATGAAAAGCATTTTTCTAACTAAACATTCACCCAACATAAGGCCCAAAAGCCACTCAAAGTAGAAGGTTACTTAATGAATTTATTGTGTGGACATAGGAGGGTGGAACTAAGTACAGATTACGAGGATATCTAGCATAGATAATGGTTGACCCAAAAATTGAAGAGGTTAAACATGTAATGTTTGGAGAAGCATCTTCTCAGAGGTTTGTGCCATAAAGTAGCTGCCCAAATGGAACTTATGTCTTAATGATGTATGGAGGGAATGAGGATGGCTCACCCCTGTGTACGTGGGATGGTGGGTCTTAGCTGGGAAGCTCTGAACTAGTGAAACTAGGAAATGTAGCTCATCAGAACATTTTCCATGGAAATAGCAAGAAATTTCTGATGTTGCATTTATGGGAGAGGTGTTGTCAAGTAGAAACTAATTCACTGCCTAAAATGCTGGAAAGAGAAGATTGGATAACTCCAGCCCATATATGGCAAGAATTATTCATTTCTGGTCAGATCTGACTCTTGTAAATATAGAAAAGGTCTGATAATTATAAGTAAAAGGAGCCAACCACCATTTTTCTAGTGTCATTAGCAGTGGATTGTATAGGACGTGAACTTGAATGCTAAAAGATGCTCAAGGCAAAGGAGAATGCAATTATTTATGGTGAATGGTGAGAATTTAGCATCAGCTCTGCATGAAGAAAGGTTACTAGCTCGGTTTTGGAGGTATTGAAAGTTACAAGCCACTTTCACTGTTAGAGTTTAGTTCAGAGGAGAGATCATCTGACAGGCTCTGCACATTTACATTTTTGGACGTGTACTCAGACAGTGATATCATCTGCAAAGATATTTGCTAACAATCCGAGAAGGTTCTTAGGCAGACCATTAATATAAAGGAGAAAGAGTAGGAACAAGTAATGAGCCCTGTGGGACACCTGCATTGATCTCATAGGCTTCAAAAGCCTGCTCACCAACAATGACCTTCCAGGACCTACCTGCTAAAAAAAAATCAGGAGTGCAAGTTTTCCAGAGATTCCATAGCTGGAAAGTTTGGGTAGTAATCCCCTATGCTGTATCTTGTCAAAGGCCTTTGAGATGACTAAAAGGCAAACATTCTCATGATGAATTTATTATAGAATACTTCTGATATGACATTGTCAGCAGTGGATGCAGAAGAGTGAAATCCATATTGTTTGTGATGAAGTGATCAACATAGATTTTTTTTGAAGATGGCCAAAAAAAGTTTGATGACACTAAGGTGGCTGACGGACTGATATAGAGATGGAGATTAGCACTCCCCAAGATACAGCAGATGACCGACACCCCTTCCATAGACATGGGAAACACTTTCAGACTTTCAGGTAGCAGCTAAAACATCTTTGCCAAGATTAGAGAGAATTCTTGGCCGAGGTTAAGAACAATCACTGAGATTTCATCTGAACCAACAGACTATATAGATTAAAGCCTTTTGATGAGTCTGGAAACTTCCCAGGCTGTGACACAGACATTATAAAATTTGTGTTTCATGAGGTGGAAAGTTAGGCAGGGATACCATTTGTCATCTGGCATGGAGTTAGAGGCAAAGTTCATTGCAACACGCCTGATCTTATCCGATGAGAAGAACATCAAAGCCATTTATGCGAGTTGGCACCGTTTGCCTCTGAGAATTTTGTTAGATATTTTGCAAAGTGCATGAATGTGATTCTGACACACAATAGTCGCAGGAAATGTTTAAAATTTAAAAACTAACTCCTGAATTCGTAAATAATGTTTACAGAGTCAGTTTCAGATAATTATACTTTATCTGCCAAATGTGCAAACCAAATTAATAGGAAGAAAAAAAAAAAATTTGTTTTGACTTTACCAAGTTTGATAGCATACTGTTAATGTAAATCAGAATCTATCATTATCACTAGTATTAGCTTTAGCATGTCTACTGATAATCGTTTTGAACAGTAACCATTTATTCAAATCATTTTCAAAAGAACAATATTTGTACATAAATAAGGATTAAAATGTCAATCATACTTTGTATAAGTATTGATCAGTAATGTCCTTCAAATTTATGAAGGATGAAATACTAAGCATTTTCACTGCCATTAAAACAGAAAACACAAAAATATCTTACTGATAAGATATGCACCCCAGAAGCAGCACACATATTTTTCTGTAAGATTTCTTGAATATTCAAACCAGTAGACAAAAATAATTATACTATTTAATAAATAAATGAAGCATCTACTCAAATATGGGTATCCACTAAAAATAACATTTAATGATAAAATCTGCTGGATTAATAAATAAAAAATCCATTACTGCTTGAGAAAACATGCAAACTCAAACTAAAATTATGGAAACAGGATCACAAACTCCAGAATGACTTAACTTACAAAGAGATGTCTGCTGACAGAGTTAAAAGCAATATTATAACTTTGATGAGACAGGAATTCAAAATAGAATATATTAAGAGAAACTCTAGTAATATCAGCAAATGAGATTATCCCAAGGAAAGAGAGAAGAAAAAAAGTGGATGACAGATGAAATTCTTGAGATGATGAAAAAGAGACAGCAAGCAATGCCAAGGAATGGTACAGAATATAGAACATTAGAAAATAATGCAAGCAAACAGTAAAAGATGAATGGCATGCAAAGATGAAGAGAGAGAAAAAAGTGAGCATTACAGATATGGCAGGTATGCATAAAAGAAAAGAAATAACAGGACAAAAGACATGTTCTTTGACAAGGTGCATAAAATTGAAAGAGGGAATGTTCATAATAGAGGGAAAAAAAGAAAAGAAAATACTTGCAAGAAGGAACAAATACGTCAGAGAATTCTTCTACAACAAAAGTGAGAAACCTACAATACACAAAAACATTGAAGCTGAAATATTAAATCCTGAAACAAGATCAGCATTGGGCAAGATGAACATAGCAGCAGGAGCAGGTGAAATAGTAAGAGAGAAACTATCAACCTTAAATTTCAGGATCAACAACATTATGAAAATAAATATACAACAGTATTGACATACTGGAAGACCTTTATAGAGCCATCCTTGTAGCACTGCCTAAGAAGCCAACTGCAAATGAATGCGAGCTTCAGACAACTTAATAGTTATAAGTAAGCTTATCCAGATTCTGAGGAATAAAGCGCATAGCAGAATTAGACTGGAAATAGGACAAGAACAATGTGGTTTTATTAAAGACACTGGGACAAGAAATGCAATATTTAAGATCAGATGGATATCAGAGAGAGCAATACAAATTTAGAAGGATGTATACTTATGTTTCATAGACTGCCAAAAGTATTTGATAAGGTACTACACAAAGAACTGTTTCAACTGCTAGGAAAGCTTTATTTATTTAAGAAAAGCTATTAGAATAATCCAGAACATTTACTAGCATCAAACTGCCTGCATACAGAAAGAAAGTGAATTGAGCAAGTACACAAACATAGGAGACAAGAATGTGTCTTCTCACTAGATTTAGTCAAACTTTGCAGTGAGATAATCCTAAGAGAATTACAAGACCTACTAGGATTTATTATTGGTAAGCACAAACTTAAAATATGAAGGTGACATAGTATTGATGGCAGACACAAAAAGAAAACTGCAGGGGACTCCTAGACAAGGTAGCAAAGGAAAGTTAGGACTAACCATCAAATGGTCATCAGCAAAAGGAAAAGCCCCAAATGCAAGCTATAAATTGGAAAATCAAACAAGTATGAAAATTTAACTATGTTTCAACAGATGATGGACACAAAAATCTGAAGGCACATTAGAATAATTAAAGTTGCCTTCCAAAAGTTAATCATACCATTAAGAAACAGGAGAATTGTTAGAAACAAAGAAGCGAGTGCTGAACTACTATATTATTTCAATCTTCTTCAATGGCAATGAATGTTGGACAATCCATTCACAGATGAAGAGGAGAATTAAGGCAATAGATGTGGTTCTGCAGAAGGAAGTTTTAAGGAAAATAAGAATGAAAAGACAGAGATAGTCATAATTTCTAGGGCATGTAATGAGGAAAGAACGCTTAGAAAACAAAACATACTGAAGGCAAGAGGAAAACAATCTAATGAGCTTAAGGATGGCAGAAGAGAGTTAAAAAAATAAATAAAAAACAAGACATTATTAAGCACTAAAAAGGATAGGAAATTGTGGCGAGCCATGATCTACCATGTCTTGAAGGTACTGTACATAAAAAATGTTTGAGGATTTAAGAAGCTTTCTATTAGAAAAAATAATTTCCTGCTTCTATTTTAGAATATGAACCCACAAATAAGAGGATTACCATATATGCTTGTGTATAAGCTGACTTCATGAATAGTGTGACCCCCCACACACACACACACACACACAACATCTTTGCATGAATTTTAACCCCTCCAGGAGAATAAAAAACTAATTCTGGCCGGCTTCCCCAAAGGTTTTGCTAATCCTTTCACTAAGGAAATTTATGTAATTTAAAAACCCTACCAATTAAAAGATTCATTTTAACACGTGGCTTGCAAGCATTTAACACCAATAACAACTATATAAGAAACTAGCTTAAAAGCCACCCTATCGGATGCAATAGGCAACAATAAATTACAGAAGAACAAAATTGATTGTTGCATTTAAGTATTGCATTAATATTTAAGCTTACTTTTTAAAAGTTCAATTCTGCTGCCACTTAAAGACAACTTGGTGTATGCAGGTCCTTACTTTCCATGCAAATAATTAGTTTTATTTCATGGGTGACTGTCACTGGATTTTGCAATTAATTTCAGATTATTCCTGAATTTATTTCCAAGTTATAAAATTATCGTACATAAATTTGTAAAAATAAAAAAATAAAAAATAACAGTAATGAAAACTTGGGGAACCAAAATTTAAGGATTGCAGGTCCGGACTCAGCCCAGAATTTTTTCAATTTGCTCACAGAGTCACAGGGTCAGCCTGATTCTAAAATAGTATGATATGTTTTGCTATGGCCTCTAGAAGTGAAAAAGTGGGACAGTGACATTTGCATTTATTATATAGAAGAAGTAATTAAACAATCTCAAGTGAATATCTAAGGAGTCATGGGAAAAAAATAAACCTTTATAAAACAGAGAGGCCTACTGAGCTATGAAGTACAATAAGATTCAATAAACATAAAAAACAAGAATACAGTTCAATCAAAAAAAATAAAAAAATAAAAAAAATTAATTACCTCAAGCCTCTACTTCTAATAGTTATACAGCCTCTACATCCACTAATCTGCCACAATCATCTCTTTATCTTGCATATTATTAGACCAGACTTAAAAAGAAGTTTTTTTTAAAAAAAAATGACGTTCTTGCAAGTAGGACTGACTGATGTTCAAGTTGTTCTTTACCCAGCAAAATCTCCAGATATTCAAGATGAGCAGAACTACTCATATGGTTCTGACCATTCCTGACAGGCAAAAGACAAGATTCTCCAATAGAACAAATAAAAACATCAAATACAACAAGAAATAATAGTGTAAAAGAATTAAAAACTGAAGACTTATTTGAAATTATTTTTAAGTAAGAATTTAACATCTTGGTACCGTCTTATTTTATAGCATGTAAATATTAATAAAGGAAAATTTAGACAGAAACCAAGGCACATGTGAGAGACATTGCATTTATATTCATGCGCACACACATACACAGGAGACAACCACAGACCTTTTTATGTCATTTATCAGTATTTTGACTAATAATGAAACAATAATTTTCAAATTTATTAAAAAAAAAGTTGTGGTATATTAATGTTCAATCAAAAAGACAAGTGAAGGATGTTAACAAAAAAATATATTCATTGAGAAAAGGAGAAAAAAAAGAAAAAAAAAGTAAGACTAAAAGGAAGTAAATCCAATAATGTACCAACTAAAATGTGAATAAGCGTTAAGAGCAGCTGCTATCCTCATCATCTAAAATTAAAAACTTTTCTAAAGTTTGTCTTAATTTCTGGGATGAAGACTTATTGTTTACATTATTTACAGTCAGACTAATATCCTCATCTTTGTTATTATCACAACATTTCAGTCATACTTCCTTCAGGTGTTTGTCAATCTGGGTAACATCCAGGTAATTTTGAAGTGCCCAGAGGTTTAAAGCATGGATTCATAAACTTCGATAGCATAATAATTGTGAGTTCAATCCTTGGGTAGAGTAGTACAAATTCAGATGAAACAGGGTAAGCAATGGCCAAGTGGTACTAAATAAGAACAAGATGAGATCGTTCTAGACACGGAGAGCAGAACAAGAACAAAATCTAATCCAGTAGAATAAATAAATGGATCAAGTTAAAATTCCCTAAAAGGTTCCCCTCAAGCTTACTAGATAAAAGTATCCAATATTTAGGTTTAAATGAAACTGTATTTGAAGTATTTAAAATATAAAAATTTTATAAACTTCAAAGCACACACACATTTGTGTGCAAGAGTCAGTGTGATGAGTTGGAATCAAATCTTTGATTGTAACAAAATGAAATATCACTATGCTATTTTAAGTGTTCATTTTTATATAAATAAAAAGAAATGTAGCTTTTAGGTGTGCTATATTTATGGGATAAAGTGAGTGCTCAATATCAGAGAGATATAAAAGTGGACATTGAAGTCAACATTCAGAGGCGACAGGCTATTTTATGCTAAACAGAATCATTAGGCAGTGTGTTTTTTTTTTCAACTCATATATACACACAGGTCAGTGGTGCATTGTGGGTAGTCTATTCTAACAATTATTTTGGTGGGAGTGGGGTTTTTTTTGTGCAACTTTAAAAAAATAAAAAAAAACAAACATAGGAAAAATATTCACCAAACTAACACAAACACTTCCCTGAATCAAGCACTCACCACAAAATATTCATCAAAAACAGTAAAAATCAACTACAGTTGCACAGAGAATATGAAACAAATACTAAAAAAAGCACAACGGGAAAACAATCAACAAACTACCCAAACAAATTAAACCCACTTGTAAGTGCAGAGTAAAGAACAAATGTCCCTTAAACAGTTATTGCTTACAAAACTATGTAATATACCAAGCCATGGTAAAATCATCATATAACAAAGAAAAATATACATAGGAGTAACTGAAGGGCCCTGGAAACAAAGAAACTACACACACAAAACATCTTTAAAAAAATAGTAAATACGTGAACAGCACGATGCTTTCCAAGTATATCTAGGAAATTAAAAACAAAAAGCAAACCACACCAAAAATATTATGGAAAATAAGGACTAACAACAATCAATCCAAAACTGCAAACTTTGGTTGGAGGAAAAAAAAAAAAAGCTATAATTACCTTCCCAGACCAAAACAAACTACTAAATAAATGATCAGAACTCATCTCGAACTGCAGACATGTTTTTTACTATGTTACTTAAAAACCGAAAGGAATAAAAATAAAAATAAGCAAAAACAAGTAAAATAAATTAATCCAAATAAATAAAGTAAATAATAAACAAATTATCAAACTACTCCCACCATAACTGCTAGAATAGACTACCCACAATGCAACACTAATCAGTATATATAGTCAAGAAAAAAAACACAACACATGTGGCCTGATGATTGCGTTTAGCATGAAACAGTCTGTCACTTCTAAATGTTAACATATATAAATGTGAACGTCAGCATGTCCCTTTTTCAACTTTACTCCTAGAGGCCGTAACCAAACATATCATACCATTTGAGTCAGGCTGAATCTGTGAGCAAATTAAAAACATTTTGCACCAGATCAAGACTCACAAACCTGATATTTTAGATTCCCAAATTGTCATTATCATGATTGATTTTTTGCGACAAATTATTTTGTATGATAACAGTTTTTATAACTTGGAAATAAATTTGGGAATAATCAAAATTAATTGCAAAGTCCAGCAAAAGTCAATCATGAAATAAAAATAATTGTTTGTATGGAAAGTAAGGACCCTTGTAAATCAAATTGTCTTTAGATTAAGTAGCAACAGAAGAATTATCATTGAATTTTTAAAAAGGTAAGCTTAAATATGGATGCAATACTTAAACACAGTAATCAATTTTGAGTTCCTCTGTAGTTTATTGTTGCCTATCACATCTACTCCTCCCCACCTATTGGGATGAGGCCCAATCAAAGTCCTCTGCAGGCGCTATGTTAAATACTACACAAAAGGGTGGCTTTTATGCATGCATGCATGCATGCATTTCATTGAAGACAACTGGCAAGGTGCTGTGACTGAACTTTTTATTTAATTTTCCTTATGTTTGAACAAGTGTTTTCTTTTCTGGACACGGGGTGCAGAAAACTGTCCAAATGTTCTGTAATTCTGAGCACTTTTGGCTATACTTTTAGCCATTATTAAGGATGATTTTATTTCTACTTATTAAACAAAAACCTACCAGACTCCATTTGAAACATACTAGTAGAAAATACAAGCATAATAACCCCATCCACATGTGAAAAATTTTTTTTAAAGATAATGGAAGCGTCAATAATTAAAAAACACGCAATAATATTAACTATGAACAAGGCCACAATGTGCTGTGTTCAGAAAATAAAACATCCCTATAACTCTAGTTATATACACACAACCCATACACCCAGTTAAAAATTAAAAATAAAATCATCATTGATAATATCTAAAAGTATAGCCAAAAGCATGCAGAATTACAAAACATTTGGACAATTTCTACACACTGCGTCCAGAAAAACAAACAAAAAAAACACTCGTTTTGAACACAGGAAAAATTAAATAAAATGCTAAATAAAATAAAATACCTTGTCTGTTGTCTTTAATGAAACATGTATAAATGAGGGATTGCTACTTAAATACACAACTATATATGTGTGGGATTATTTTTTTTTTTTTTTTTTACAAAACAATACATTAAATGTATTAGTTGCTCATTGTAATGAGACACCACAACTGACTCAAAAAATGCTACTCTGATCAAAGGAGAAAACAAGGCTCTTATAACATTTCACTATTCATGGAAGATCTATTATCAGCGTGGGATATCTAATAACAAAAGTGATGGAAACAAAAAGAAAAAGAATCTCAATGAGATTCAATAGATTATATAGAAAAATAAAAAAAAATTGAATTCCCAGCATCTTTCATTTGTGCACGTGTAGTCAATTCAACATAACCAATTTAGTCTTAATGAAGTCCTAAAGGAAAAATATGTCACTAAAAAAACTTTCCACTTATCATATATCCCACCCCAATATTGTTCTTTATATATAAATTTTCACATATCATTATCATACATATATATTTTTATGTATCAAGAACTGTATTGAGGAAATTGTAAGAAAAATGGAACAGTCTACTTGTGATACATTTCATCAGACTGGGTTTGTTGACACTAGGACTACACATGCACATAAACAAGAGACACTGGTAATTACAACATTTTTGAAATTTTTTGCAATCTAGCCAAATTCATCTATATTCCTTTTCTTTTTATTCTCTCCATCATCTTTGTTATTAAGTATCCCATATTGTGATAACAGAAAATCTGCCAAGAATAGTATAACATTGTAAGATCCCAGACATAAATTTACGGTGGCTGAATTAGCAATCAAAGCATTTTCTAGACGTCTTCGTCTTATTGAATTACTCTTTTAATTAGAGCAGCATTTTTTTTATGTCAAAATGTGGTCAGTTTCTTTCCAATGAACAATCAAAAACAACACACAAAACACATTGGTTGGAAAAAGAATATACCTGAATTTGACTAAATTGAAAAAAAAAAAAAATCTTTAAAAAGAATTTTGAAACTACCATTGTCCCTCATTCATGTGCACATGTAGTCATAACAATGTCAATAAACCCAGTCCATTGAAGTTCTGATGGATGAAATGCATCACAAGTAAACATTTTCCATTTTGTCTTACAAAATTATATATATATATATATATATATATATATATATATATATATATATATATATATATATATATATAATTTTGCAATGACAGAATCACTAATTGATTAAAACAATTAAATTGATGTTAATTCCAAAAGAAGTGCTTATCTTTCCGGTGATAAAAATTGTAGCTTTATTAAAAGTGTGGATTCATTTTTGGAAGACATTCTGTTTTAATTTGGAAAGAGTGAAATTGAAGAAAAATTAACATTCAGTAAAGTAACATTGGTTGTTTCCAATGAAGGAAATTACAAATGAATTGGAGAAAGGTGTAAAAAATTATAAATACTAGGTTATCAAGTCTATGAAATTATTGAATAAAAATGCTCAACAATGACATGCATTTGGATTTAGAAAGATTAGCAACTTGCAAGACTTTTATGTATCACAAGACATTGAGGAGTGAAACAATAACAAGCTGACGGGCGGGGAGACATGTTAGAATACATTTTAAAAATATACATACATAACACAATAAATAAGTCAATAGCCTAATCGTAAAGAATTTATTTTGCACAAAAGATATTTTTCACCATAATCTCCTTTGTCAATGTTCTTAATACAAAGCTTCTCTATCACATCAATCAAACATCATCCAATGGAAATTCTCAGATCAAAATTCATTTAATAATTACATGTTGTATATTGATGTACCTTTGTATTAGAATTAGTTCTAAAGTTCACTTGTTTTTTTAGAGATGTCAAAGCAATTCAACCAATCAATTATATAATTTTATTAATTATGAGGGGTTGCTGAAAAGTTCTCAGCTCGACCAAGAAGCCTCTCTGAAAAACTTTTTTGATGTGATCATTTGTTTACATTTTGGAAAGTATGTCTGGCCAAGAATTTTACAGCACAAACTCCTCATATATTACTTTTATAATAATAATACTAAAAAGTGACAAACAAACCATTGGAATCATTAGTTTATAATGAAAAAAAAAAAAAAAAAAACAACTTCGTTTATTGACTTAAATGTTGCTGGTATTATTATTATCTCTAAAAATAATTTATATAATGCAGTGCAGTGACCATTCACAAAATTGATATATATTTCTAAGAAAAGGTAGTCATACTTAAAAAAAAAAAAAAAAAAAAGTTTACATAAAATCTTATTAATTACAAAAACAAGTGAAAAATTTAATCGTGAATTAAAATGAACAATTTTCATTAAATACATTTTCTTGCAATATTAAAATAGAAAATAAATATTATTCTTACCTCTGTAATCAGCTTATTCATGGACAGGACATTTTTAAAAACAGTTTCATGAGCAACTGTAAGAAAACATGTGAATTACAGAAGTTATGGAAAAGTGTAAAAGTAGCTGTCTGCCCTGAATGTCAAATAGGGAAGACACAAAGAAGTGAACTATGACAGTCATAAAGATGGACAAAAAAGAAAGGCCTAGCAAAACTGCTTTTGTCTCAGAAAGAAATTGATCTTCAAGAGACAAATTCCAGTTAAGTACATAGGAAATCTAAAATAGTTTAATAAAATACAAAGTTTTATTAAATTCTGAGATCACCAGATACACAGAAATTGAATTATTGACACAAATCAATAATTTTCAGTGGCCTTAATTTATATCAAGCTTCTTTTTTGACCAATAGCTGTTCGAATATTTTCTAACAGTTCAGTGGTTAAAAATCTGAAGTGAAGTCCACAAGGTCCATGATTCAATACCCAGTGGTCACTTTTGTACTTGTAAAGTCTATACTAAAGATGGTTCTGATATTTTAGGTGATATTTTGATAAAGAAATAAAACACATTGCCTATTTACCAATATCAATAATGCTGTCAAAACACATTTTGTACTGGTAAAGAACAAGAATTCCTAATACATTTATTAGTGTCTATTGATGCATGTGTAAAAGTAATGTGTTGGACATAAGTCACTGATTACAATTGCATGTGTTCTTATGGTGTTGTAATAGAAAGGAGTTGCTTGAGTGAATTTACTATAGCGGCCACTTTAGTTACTGTTGTGAACACAGCACTGCCGCTGACCCCACTGAGACGCAACTATTCCTGTAGAGCCGCCCAAAGAAGCTTTTAACTCGAGCTTTGGGCTCCCCGAGTCCTTGGCTTTGCTCATCATGTCAGGCACCAGACAGAGAAAAACCAAGTTCCGTTTTTAGAGTCTTCGGTATGACCCGGCCGGAGAACTAGCTCTCAGCCTTCCAAGCCTGCCGCTGATGCCTCCAGATGGTTTGCGAACAGGTTTGGCTTAGCAGATGTCCTTTGCTCAACAGTCGGTAATCCAGGTGAAGCTATGGTCCACTGCCAGGTGCAATAAAACTAGCAAATATACATTTTTTTAATTTTTTATTTTCTTTTATTTTTAAAAATCCACATCTAAAGAAAGGGCCAATGTAAAAAAAAAATGTATACATAAAATATTGGAAGCCTTATTTCATGACAAATTGATTGTTTTTGACAGTCAAAAACAAAAATGGCAATGAGAGAAAGAATTTTACATTTTGATAGAGAAAAGCATTTTTGCTAAATCACTTTCAAAAAGAAAGTGATTTAGCAAAAATGCTGATTGTTAATAATCAATCATTAAATTGAGAGAAAAAAAAAAACACAAATAAATCAAAATCAGATATTTGGATATTAAAATTAAATTCATACAATTTTTAAAATGATGGATCACTCACATTTTTTTTTTTTTTTTCAAAGCAAAAGTTCCCTTGTTTCTGTTTTAAAGAGTTTTACCAATGAGACCAAAAAAAAAAAATATATAAACAGTATTTCTAGATTTTTAAAATTCAGGAATAAGAATATAATGATATAAACCAATTAACTGCAGTAGAAGATTTCCACCATTGAAAGTTCAGACTTAGAACTGCAAAGATTAAAATTTCCATCACTTACAGTTAATGAATAAATGACATTTCTAGAAATGTATTTGTTTTATCAATTTGAAACAAGGCTGACAAAAAAAAAAAAAAAAAAACTATAGTGAGTCATTGGCATCATTTTCTAAACAAATGCTAAACTTTTTTCCACACTGGCCCTTTCGTAATTATAATAATCAACAACACTTTACAGGATAACAAGAGTTTTGAAAATAAGCATTTCTTCTTAGATTTAAGGAAAGAAAAAAAAAGTAAACTTTTTTATTTAATTGAACTGAAGCAATGCATGTTCGAAATTAAAAATTTCTACAAAAGAAATTCTTTCAGAAAAAATTTTCAATTATTTAAAATTTCATTGAATCATTGCATCATGAAAAGTGCCGAGATATGATGCTTGCATTTGGGAGGTTTTTTTTTTAAAGGCCAAATACAAACAAGATTGAAATGACTAACGAACAGCATTTACAAAACCGAGGCCAACAAAAGACAGGCATGAAAAATAAATTTGTTCTTAATTGAAGGCATACAATTTAGAAATCTGTTCGAAAAAAAAAACAAAAAAAAAAAACGAGAAGTTATTTTGTTTAATATAAGAATTACCTGAATTGAATTCCTTGCTCAAATTGTCAGAGGAAAACAAAGATGAAGCAGATAAAAAGGAAAATATATCTCAAACTATTAAATAAATGTCAGAATAATAGGGAGATATGAAATTTTCTGTCAAATGCTTGAACCAATTTCAACAAAACTTTATAAGTAGTCTATTGCACAAATGTTTTAAATTAATGTCTTATGTAAACACAAAATTTTTTTTAAAATTGACAGTTCATGGTCTTTGAATTTTGATTCAAAACAGTTCAAGCATGATCAACAAAACTAAGATACACTTGATTTAATCGCGGGATATACACACGTTGTAATAGAGAATAAATAATCTTATGAATTCTTATGTAAAATATCTAATAACTTCCCTAGAAAGACAAGAGCAAGGAATACAATTCAAAATTACTGAAGGATTCTTTCTCTAGCTATTTGCCAACTAAGAGAAAAACCACAATCTAAACTGAAAAACTTCCATACTAAAGAAAGAACGATAAGAGAAACCACTGCTGTAGACATTTTCAAGTATTTATGAAATTTAACCAAATTTATAAACATATCAGCCAAAACTTGAAAAACCAACAGTTCTAAATGGAAACATTTACTTTAAAAAAAAAAAGTTAAAAAAAAAAATAAAAAAAAAAGTTTAGTTTATTCCTATTCTGATCAAAATATAAACAGAATCATTCAAGCCATCATCTCTAAAGACTAAAGAGACAATGAAATTATGATTGTGTTCAAATTTTTCAAACTTTTATTCTCATAAAAAGGTAATCTGTACTATTGATTGGCTGAGAGTCTGAAGGGATTAAAATTAAATTTAACTGCTGTTAGTTAATCCAATGCTTTGAGCATTGATCTTGGGGGAAAAATGAAATGATTAGTCCAGCTTATTGTTAAAATAAGTTAACATAGCCACAAAGAAAACTGCTATTTCAGTTTTACCTAACAACATGCTTTTAAACACCAAAAGTCAAAAAGAAAAGATCGCATAAACAGTAAAACACTTAATAAATATGAATTACCCTCCAAAGAAAACATGCTTAGATTTATCAGCTGTTTATAAAAAAAATAATTTTTAAATTTCCAATTGATATGCATTACTTAAATAAAATAGCAACACTGAATTGAATGGAAATTTACCAAATTCATGAAATCCAAATCAATGACAAACTTGAAAAGCTTCCCTATTAAATTATCGCTTATCCCTTTAGCCAGGGATTTTAGAAATTACAAGATAGAAAACTGAAATGGATAACATTATTCAATCTTTGGAAAATGAACAAATTAGCTTAACATATTCACTACTACTTTGGATAACACAATAACCATTTATATTGGCTCAAATAATATTGTGAAATGGATACAGACATGTGAATCAAAGGTAATGTGGCAGTGAACATGGTAAATTTATTGATGTCACTTATCTTTGTAGTAATTTCAGAAACATTGACTGGCTCTAATTTCAAGAACAAGGGGAAAAATAAATAAAAAAAGAAACATATGTAATGTTACTAACAGCCACAATGCAAAAGTACAACTTTTGAAAATGTAAGTGCACCAATTATTTAATATTTATCAACAATGTATAATAACTGAATAATTTTTAGAATAAAATGTAAAAAAGAAAAAGACATTATCTATCTACCTACTGTTTAGACAAACCAGGTAACTGCAGTTTGATTTTTACATCATGAGCAAATGACTGAGATTTGCTTTAGGAAGGTATTTATTTTTATTATTTCTCTTTTTATCTTATTTATGCATGAATTGATTCAAGTAGGTAAAAATATGAAGGAACAAAAAAATATTTAGTCATTTAAAATGCACCCCCCTAACGTCAATATTAAAATTAGGCAATTATTTTTATGGCTTAATCAACAGAATAGATTTTACAAAGAAACAATTATAAATTGAAGAAACCTGTTAATTATCTCGATTACAGAATACTTGTATCATCAGGGCACTAAACATTTCATCATTTTAGGTGAGACTAGTTTTCATTTCATTTGATAAATTCTACGGATGCAAGGATTAAAAAAAAAAAAAAAAAAGGTGAAAAGTTACAATAAATCAATTCAGTTTAAAGCTAATTTCTATGACGAACACGACTTGGTTTTGTTACTTTTGATTCAACAAAAAAAAAAAAAAAAAAAAAAAAAAAAAGGACAAAGTTCTAAAAAAACAAAACAAAAAACAACTAAAATGTGAGAAAGTTAACAACATGCACATATTATTTTAATATTACAAAACAAATTTTTTGAAAATCTGAGTTCCATTAATTAATTTCTCAAATTGTTTTGATAAAGGTTTCAGCTGGCACAATCCTCGGGCATTGCAAACAGCTTCGGAATTTATTTACGAATTTTTAAGAAGGCTAAATAAATGCAATTAATTGAGAAAAACTTAAAGAATGCATCAGTTGTAACAATGTTTTCAAGGCAAACTTTGAAAAACATAAACAAAAATAATCTTATTCTTACTTAATTGATATCAGAAAATAGTTTCAATTTCTTTTTTTAGTTCGAACTTCCCTGACAATCATATGATGAAGGCCAATACATTGTGACAATGACAAAAGTTGAGGACAATAGTCCACATGAATGCTTAACTCCTCATACAGGAAGTTTTTTTTTTTTTTAAGAATTCCATTAAAACCTGTTTTTAATGAGTCAACAGCAGTTTTAATTTTAAAAAATACAATAAATCATAATAGTTTTATTTTATTTTAACTCTAGATTTGCTAGCATAATAAATAATTACGGATGTTGGCAAGCTACAAAACTGAAAATAACAGACCTTGACCTTGTGAGATTTCAATCGTTTTGGAAAAATTGTATAACTTTTGGTCGAAGAAGCAACAATAAGATTTAACAAAAAAAGAATATCAATTAAATGAACTTTGAAGGAAATGGTTTATGGATGATTACAAAAAAAAAAGAAAAAGAAAAAAAAAGCCAACAATAAATAAATCCCCTTTCTAAGTAGAAAAATGCCTGTAGTTGAAAACTGGAAAGTGCTATCAAAGTAATTTATTTACATTTTTTTTAACTGGTCCTTAAGTTAACTATGGAATTTTTTTTAAAACTATAGTAAAGAACCAGTAAAGCATGCCAATAAATTATTTGAAACTACAAAAACGTATTTACAAAAAAGATTAGAGCCAGCCAAATGATTCCCTATGAAAAGAAACAAAAAGTGGAAGTTTTCAAGTCAAGTCAAGTTTTTCTCTTCAGTCAACAAACGCATAGAAACAGTAATCCAAGAAAGAATCTTACCATTTATTAGTGCGTGTTTTTCACATCTGCCAACAACACTCCGGACTCGATTTCAGAACATAAGTAAACCTAGAAAACATTAGAAGACGTGAAATGAGTATAGAATTTGACTTTAATGAGCAAAAAAACGTATGTACACACACACACATTGAGAATTTACAGAAAATATTCACTAGTATTATCCAAACAATGGAGTTTGGTCAAAAAATACTACACCGTAATTTATGATGAGAAAATGGTTTCAGGTATTAAGGGAGTGGGGAGGGACTGGAGTTGATGAGGGTGTCCGTCAAAGAAGAAAGCCGCCTTCTTCTGTAGTGTAAAGATGGTAATTGAACAAGGGGGTGGGAAGAGAAAATGTTCCCGAAATTATTATTATTATTTTTTTTGGTTTTACCCTCTTTTAAACATTTTATACTGGAGATTAAATGTCTTGAGAGTAGAGCAAAAAAAGTAAAGATGATAACTGGAGCAAGGAGAGGAAAAAATGTTTTCACCAAGTTTTTTTTTTTTTTTTCCTCTCACTAAGCATTTTTTTTTAATGTCAGTTTATTTTTTTAATCCGATATTTACAATGTCCAGACACATTTTTATAGTTGAATTCGAGAAAAGGAGTCATCCGTGTAAGTAGCACCTGTAAGTTGTATGAACAATTACAGAACATGTAAGTGCATTTTAGATGCAAAATTAATTAAGGTAGTTGTCATTTTGTAATAATCCGCGTCATAACCAAAAAGTGACCGGTATAATAAAAAAAATAAAAAATTGAGTAGTCAAAACAAAAGTGTTTTTTTTTGTTTGTTTTTTTTTTTTTAAAGTAATCATCGACATAATTCAGTTTTCAAATCTTGAGAGATAAACAATGATTTATGGAAATGCCGTAAAAACTACAAAATAAGATTACAAGTAGTGTCCGGATGATCATATAATTACCCCCCGACTTTAATGCAAATATTGAAGATGCAACTTCAATCTGGGATGAATAGAGGAGAAAAGAAATAAAGTCATATTTTGTGAAATTGAAACTTTTGAATTATGAGATTACTTAAAATTACATTTAAATTAGGAGTAAGTGTCCGGCCTGCGGACAATTCAAAATAATAATTTTTCCTTAAGTCGTCATAATATTTTTCTTTTCATATTTTACTGTTAAAATTTGGTCCAATTCTGAGAAGTTTAAATTTCGTATGCAAATTTATCAAAACTATCTTTGTTCAATTAAAAGAAAATTAAATTATTTTAGTCTTTATTTTTTTGTCATTCATAAATTAATTTACAATCCTAGATATTTTGTTTCATTTTCTTTTCTCTCATGACAGCGACATCTAAAAATCCCCAGGAAATACAAATTGGTAATTTTGCTTGTTGCTTTTAAAAAATTAATCTCTCAAAATCTTGTCATTATTATTGGAATGTTTTTTTAAAAAAAAAGAAAAAAAAGAAACGGGAAATTTTTTTTAAAAAAATATTAAAATTATTTTTTTTTTTGAATAAACAGATTTTCCATTTAAAAAAAAAAAAAAAAAAAAAAAAATTATATATTTTTTTTTTTAACTCCATACACAGGAATTGGATTTTTCTTTTAAATGTATATATAAAAAAAAAAAACTCGTATGGTAGAAAAATTACTCTTTAGAGTAAACATTAACTTTTGGACGATAGGCAAAATAATCAAGTTAATTAATTTAAAATACTTTTTAGTATTTTTGTTGTTTTTTTGTGTTTTTTTACGTCTGTTTAAAAATCTCGCAAATCGACCAACATTATTTTTGTCATGTGATGACAAGAAAACATTTCATCCCTCAAGTTTTTCACTTGCTCTATCAATATCAAATTGACCATTTTCAAACAAAAATCAGGAATTAGAATTCTCCTCGTCAAGACAATACTGTCCTTGATTATGATTAATGATCATTTGAGAACTTTGAGAGCATTTTACACAAAATTCAAGAGAAACGTGGTTATCCGGTTTAAAATGAAGACATATACCGGCAACATGTGGATGATTATTATTAGTTGTATAATATTCATCATCATAGGATGTCTGGTCACAATTTGGGGTAGAAATTTGTGGCCTGTGGTTATTTGAACTGAATTCAGCACTTAGGTGTATCTTTTCCTTCAGTTTAAGGTAATCGATCATTTGGGAAAGAGCACTGTGGTTTGCCAAAATATTTTTTAGATAGTTGATTTCTCGATCCTTGTGTTTAACAATAGACAAGTAGCTTTTGTTTTCTTTTTTCAATTTGCTATTATCTTCAGTAAGTCTTTTCACTTCGTTTTCCAAATTATGTAGGTGGTCCTTTTTTTTCTGGCGGCTGACTCTGGCCATCTCTGCATTTTTCTTGTTGCGAAGAAGACGTGATTTTTGTTTCATGTCATCCATGCCTTCTTTCTTTATATTGGTTTCTTCCTCTGATAGGGCACTTGTAGTGTTCAGGTTTTCGTGATGGTCGCTATTATCTCCACTAAATTCGAAATGACTTTTTGTAGCAGGAGTTGAAGCATTAAAAAATTGTTTGTTTGTAGCAGTACTTGTTGTAGAAAAATGTCGGTTGTTGTTGTTGTTGTTATTATTATTATAATTATCATTACACGAAAACTTCCCCAATTCAAAATTATACGGAATTGAAGCAGCAGTAGAAATTGGTTGTTGACTCTGACTAGTAAATGCGTCAGAAGAAACATCAGTGTCAAAAAAGTTTGTTGGTGATAAATCACTATAGGGGCCAGAGGTCGACACAACAAAGTCAGAATAAAATGTATTATCGTCGTCTACAATATTGACATCAGATTTTTCGGTGCCATTTAGTTTGTCGGATTCCACAGACAAAGGACTTTTTAAAAAGTCCATATCCACATCAAGCCGTTCCTTAGCTGGCATGTCCGAATCAAGACTGACACCACTATCAAACTCGGGACTTTTCGGCTGTAAATTAGTATTTATCGAGAGAATATTTTCAATCCATTCTTTATCTGTATCAGACATGCCAAGTGAAAGACGAGATGCGATCGACATGTTTAGCTGGGAGTCCAAATTCCTTCAGTTCCCGTAATAAAAGTGCAAACTGTAACATGAAATGTCAGCTACTAACTAGCGTCAAAACAGCAATGAAACACAACACAAAAAACGTTTTCACAACGTTCCTGACAAGTTACCGGAAGTTATGAACCGGATGCTCGAACCACGTGGTTATGGTTTGCCAATTCGTCCTGTGCATGTAAACTACATTTTTATTATTATTATTATTATTATTTAGTTGTTTATTTTAACATCGATAATCCAGCATGTCTTTTCATCCGGATGGCTAATTTAAAAATAAAATTAATAAAAATATCTTTCAAGTTTTGAGAGTTAAAAAAAAAAATGATAGTATTCAACGTAGAATAAATAATTTAATTTCAGAATGTTCGTAAATTAAATATTATTTATATACGGAAATTTATTAATAAATTTTTTAAAAGTTTTCAGATATTTATAAAAAAAAACATTGACACATTTTTTAGGGCACGTTGATTTTGGAACTGTGGTTACTACTGGTATTGCACTCAATTTGAAAGTTGGGCTTTGACATGAAAGACAATTTTTTTTTCCCAAAAATTGTTACCGTTTTTTGAGGAAACAAGTTTAAAGATTAAGTTTAGAGAGATCGTTGAAAATTTATGCCTTTGGTCAGTGAAAGAAAGCCTTACAGTTTAACTTTAGTTGGTTTGAAATTAAAAAGAGATAATAAATAACCAACATCTTCAACATGATCCAGAGAATAAAGTCAACCGAAATACAGAATGTTGCATTAAAAAAAATTACATATTCTTCTTTTATCCAATGGTGACGTCAGCGGGTAAATTGGAGATGAGGGAAGAAGAGGCTAAAAAATTGTCTATTAAGTAAAAAACCTTACTTAGTTATGTCAATTTTCAAGAATAGAATTTCATTCAATCAAATTAAATTACATCACGAAAATATAATCAAGTATCGGCAAATTTTCCAATAAAAATATTTTTGGTTTTAGAAGTGGAGAATCATCAAAGAAATTTTTAAAAAAATACATTCATCAACTCTGGAAGCGACACACTGGTCAAATTTGATTAAACTTTCACAAAAGGGAGTTTGTGAACCTGCTCTTCTAGAATGTTTTTTTTAATAATGAATTGCAAGAAGTTTTAATAATGGAATGAAGTTGGAATTGCTAAATTTACCAGCACATTCGCAAAGAGTGGACGGAGTAGTAATTACTTTAAAATTCACAATTGTATAAACAAGAAGAACTTCATTTACATCAAAGAGAAATTATCCTGAGCTAATTAAATACAATGCAAATGGTGTCTTATAATTTGTGCCCAGCAATATTATGGCGTTAAACACTTTTTTGTTTATTTTTTAAATTACTTATGACCTAACAAATGGTGTAAGAAGAAAGAATCTTATTCATTGATTAGCGTTTTTTTTTTTCATTTTGTAATCTTTTTTTACATACAATAGTTTTCTTTGGTTACTAATCAAATAAATAGAGAGTTAAAAAAAATTGCATATTTTGCTTGTCGTGATTCATAATATCTGCCTTTATTTTCCATTCAATGTATCCAATACAAAAAATATTAACTTTATCTGAATTTATTCTTGAAACAGTAAAATGTTGAAGTCAGTTTGTAAGCAAAAACCTGTGGAAATTAAGTATTTCTGTACATACATTTTTTTCAGACGATCTAAAAACTAAATGTTCAAAAATTGGTAAAAGCTATGAATCTAAATGCAGTGTAACCCGGATATAAGAGAGTTGTCGGGACCGGGGAAGAAGTATCTTATATCCGGGTTTCTCTTATATCCGGGTTTGGTCTAACACTAATTTGGGACCAGATAAAATCTCTCTTATACCCGGGTTTCTCTTATATCCGGGTTACACTGTAACTAATTGTTAGTGTAGAGAGTCTGTAGTGTAGACTGTCAGTGCTTATCACATCAAGTCCAGCTTTTACACCGAGTGCACTGTTGATTGTTTCTTAAGAAGTGAAAAATATCCACCTGCCATATTGACACATTTTTGCAGCTGGTCACTTAACGATTCGTCGAACCGCCATTATAGACGAAAAATTTACTGTAAATAACAAAATTTTAAAATCTTATAACAATACAATATTTATCCTCAAGATGGTTTTCAAAGTAAATTAGAGAATTTAACGATTAATTAACTGAATTTTGTACTCGTAATGCTTACTTCTTACTTTAAAACATAATGAAATTAACGTTTATTTACAGTACACAGAGCAGCCTGTGATATCATAGGTCAAAAACAGTAATTTTCTACTTACATCCCTGACTTAAAAAGCGTGCGGAAAATTAAAAGATGAGAGAAATACAGAACATTAGCAGTGCTATAATCAAGAAATTGATATTCTTATGTTTAAAAATAATTTATCTTTAACCTTATATAACCAATGGTTTAAGAATATAATTTGTATCCTATACGATTTTATTTTTATGAAACTTAGTAGAATGAACAATTTTATTTTTTATACTACATTAGAAGTATAAAAAAGAAATTAATTAAAAAACTAGTGAAATAATACTTTGGGGTTTAATTTTTTAATTCATTGCTTTTATTTTTTATTATTTTTTATTTGTTTGAGATCATCATAAAATATTTATTTTTACACTCAATGAGTTTTGTTTTATTATTCTGAATTTAAGAGTTATTGAATTATCATATATCATATTAATTTTCCAATAGTGAAAAAAGTATTCACTCACAGAAGGTCATTAACATTTCCTTTTTAGACTTCCGTACAAAAAATAATCTATTTGCTAAAAGAAAAAATTATTTTAAAGATGATGTCGCGGCTGCCATTAGCCGCTTCCTAGTAAAACGACCTTGACCTTCACAACCCCTGATCTCACTGAAGTCATGCAGCATGCAAAAAACTGGACAACTGGCCAATAAGTCCAAACCGTACCTAGTAGGCATCGGATTAGGCAGCGCCTTTTTCAAACATCGAACAACAAGGGATTAATTTCTACGGTTTTCTACTCCCTCTAGCCAGGGTGTAGTTGAACAAATCGTTTTACATATGATTAGCCCCCTTTTTTCGTCCAAATTCAGGCTGCTCGGCCCGGGGGCTGGGATCAAAGTGTAGTACGCTACCGTGAGCCTCCGGTGCCTTTCTGCCCTAGAAGTCGTATCACTGCTCCAACTTGGCCCTATTTAGGGACTATCGCCTTTGTCAAGGGATACACTTCGGTGCGACCCCGTCTTCGCGGTGGGAAATTGTATCACCTTCATGACTCGGCCCTGTTTAGGGATTTCGTCCTAACCGATTCAACGAATCTACGTGCGCTTTCGACCAACCAGCTTTTGTCAACTATCCGATCCGGCAGTCGACCTGCTATCGCCGCCGACCAAACCCTACATTCGTCTCAACCGAATCATACTTCCCAACCGAATCAACTTCCCCTGAAGAAATCCGGTCATATTAGACCCGACACTGAATCCAATACATTTCTCTGTCTAGAGTACACTCTTGTACACTTTGAACAAAATAAATTCAACGTTTATTCTTTATTATACCTCTGCCTTTGTCCTCTCATTGTCTTGGCTGTTTCTCACCTTTTCTTCGCTTGCGGGGGCGACATCCTTATCGGCCCCGCAACAATGATTTACATTCGAAAATGTCATTTAAACTTTCTTTTTTATTCTTCAAATATGTCTTTTTATTTAATAAAAATAAATTATTTATTATGAATAGGAACAGAATGAATTTCAAAATCACTGGAAAAATTACAAGTAATTTTTTTTAAAATAAATATTAAGTGTAGATTCTTTTCCCTATCCAATCTGAAAGAAAAGAATATATTTTTTGTTAAATTATGAAAACACCAACTCTGAAAAAAATTATTTTTTTTAGTTTTAATGCGGTTTTTATTTTTTTCTTGCATCATCAGGGCACCAAAGATAGTGTGAGAATTGTGTCTTTGTTTTTGCGGCGAAAAACATTGATTTTATTTTAGATTTTTTATTTTTTTTTAATTCTTGCAAAATCAAATAATTGTCAGAGTTTAAAAATGAAACTTTCACTTTCAGCACTTATTCAGAAACGAATAAAATTGATAAAACTTTTTTATTGTATTATTTTTCATTTAGGATTACAGAAATTCTAATTCAAAAATAAAAACGTAAGCCTAAGCAATCGTAATTCATCAAAAAATGTAAATGAATAATAATTAATTTAATTACGAGGTTTATTCATTAAAAGAATGCAGTATTTATTCACGAGATAATCATCATATCATTTAAATTAAAAATATATTATTAAAATTATCTTATAAAAATTATTAATAAATATAGAAAATTAAAAAATATAAAATTTTGAATTTTGAATATTTTTATTTTTCTTGTGGTGGGCTTTTCTCCATTTTTCAACTTTCGATATCAACTGATTTTTATTTTTTTATTTTGGACATCATAAACGTCCAAACCCAAAAAGATTTTAAAAAAAATAAAAAACGATGCGACCTCTATTACAAAATTCCGCTATGAAAAGTAAAAAGTGCTATTTTCACTCAGTGAATTGTGAATAGGTGAAGCTTTAATTGTCACGGTTCTCTTTTTGAGAAACAAGTTTCAGAATTAGATCAAAGAGCAAAGACAGATGGCTGCCGTTGTAAATAAATAAATTCTCAGATTTGGACGACCCCCCCCCCCCCCGAGTGAACATCAAAACTTTTCATCCTTTAATTAAATAAAGTTTAATAATAGTCAGTTGTGCATAGTTTAATTTGTAACGTATATAAAAGTAAGTAGAAAAAAAAAGCAAATCTTGCAAGGGTCACAAAGCACTGCCCAGGCGTGTCTATCGGTGGTCACGGCCCAGGGCCACCAATCAGCCCCCACCCCACCCTGACAGAGGAGTTAACACCGGTCCTCATCTTAATGCTTTAAACTTTAAAGATATGAAATATGCATATTTCAGAGAGAAATTGATTAAATTATGATTGTCTATCAAAGTGGATTTTTTTAAATCTTGACAATAAAGAGTGCTGAAAAATAAAAAGATAGGTAAGGAATACAATTGTACTTTAAAATTATAATAATAATATTCATATTATAATAATATTCTTAATAATATTATAATTAATACTTAAATGCCTTCGCTTCTTTTAGTGAAGACTAACAAAAAAAAAAGTTTAGCTAATATTATATTCTTAAGAATTTTATTCCCTCCCAAATCCCCAAGTTCTTGTGCAAGACACAAAAACTTAGATTAGAAGTGTAGAGGACCAGGGGATGAAGATGAAAAGAAAACACGTGTGTTTAAATTTTCTGCTAGAAGGTCCAGCTACATAAAAATGTCGGTCTTGGATTGAGTTCAACTGAAGATAAAGAAGACAAACAAACAATACTGATATATATATAAACAAATATATGTATTAAACAAAACAATTACAAAGCACATAGACAGTTAACATTGTGTTTGTTCTTTGGTGAACATTTGTGTGTGTGTGAAGGTTCATATATTGGTGAATGTTCGTATTTTGGAGAAGTTCATAAGAGTTTGTACGTACGTGAATGCGTGAAATATTATTTAACATCTGACCGCAAGGTCGAGACAATAGTTCTCTGAGACTACATTTTGCAGCAAGAAGAGAGAAAAAAGAGAAAAAGGCAAACTCGTGTTTGCTATTTATAGATAATGTAATCACGTGACAGGCTCACAGCGCCTTGGTGGGAAACTAGACTTAGTTACGCGCTGGACAAATATATTGTGTGTGGGTGGATTGCAATGCCCACTTGTGTGTTTATTGACTAATTAGAAGCTGATATTTCCTGAAAATATTTACTAAGCTAAGAAGGCTCTTGCGATCTGATTCTACCAAAAGTGCACAAAATCGACTACATGAAAATATAGCGATTATAAAATTGTCGCATAGCTGCGATTTGTAAATTGTCCATTACAAAGTTGTGTTGATTTATTATCCAATGAATGCTTGTTGTTGTAAAATTTGAATTTGCGTAAGTATATATGCATGTGTGTGATGATGATCATCATCATTACAGTAGGAATAGGTAGACATAATAGGTGCAGAATTACAAAACAAGACAACTGCATAAAATTTTAAAGGAAAAAACACATTTATTTACACAATTATAAAAAATGTACATATAAATACAAAGTTTGTACAAAAAATTTTCCTTTTGTGCACCTCTTAAGGCAGGATAACAATTTCTGATAGAATGTATCACCAGCAAAAAATGAAAAAAAATTAGTTTGGGAAAAGACAGATTTAGAAAATGACAAAAAAACAAGACAATACAAGAAGGCAATCAAAAAACCAAAGTTGCAACAACCTTTGAGAAAAAATGAAAAGATCTACTTTCACTTGGGACTGAGTAATAATGTTAGAAAAGTCCCCTTTAACTTCATACACTTTATGCTTGGGAAAATTTCTTAGAATTCTTTTTATTCTTGGCTGTCCAAAGTGTCTAGCCTTCATAAAAACACATTTCTCTCAAAAAATGTGTATTAAAAAAACCCAGCCTAGATGATTAAACATTTATACAAGTAGGGAATTATTCAGTTGATTCTAGATATCACCTTTCAAAATATGCTCTAATTTTC
Organism: Acanthosepion esculentum; assembly: GCA_964036315.1. NCBI lineage: Eukaryota > Metazoa > Mollusca > Cephalopoda > Sepiida > Sepiidae > Acanthosepion > Acanthosepion esculentum. The sequence continues at coordinate 18,180,497 of OZ038508.1, read as the reverse complement.
TGTTTCAGTTAATTAATATAGGTGCACCACTGATAATACTGGCAACTGATAATTTAGTCAACACACTGGAAATTCTTATGACTGATCAATGTGTAAAACTCTCCAGATTACTTTGGAAGTGTGCAGAGGGCAGAGAGGATCCCCAGACAAGGCTATGTTGAAGAGTCTCGTCTCGGGAGACAGCTACCTGACCCTGTTTTTTATGGGGAATTTTTGACTGAGCCTATGGCTTGGATACCCCATAATAAACTCGGCTTTGTGTCACATCCAACCGTGTGGGGTGGTTAGGGAATATCTTGATGTCTAAAAGTAAAAGTAACTAATTTGTGTTTTTTGGGGGGTTTTTTAATTAGAGACTAAATATACAGTTGTAAATCATTTTTTGCTGAAAACTTTTATATACACCTAATACTTGGGATGCTATGAAAATTTTTATATACAGCTAATACTTGGAATGCTATGAAAACATTTATATACAGCTAATACTTGGATGCTATGAAAATTTTTATATACAGCTAATACTTGGGATGCTATGAAAACTTTTATATACAGCTAATACTTGGAATGCTATGAAAACTTTTATATACACCTAATACTTGGGATGCTATTAAAACATTTACTTACTGTAGATACTCAAATATGGTGAAAGTTTTTATGATCAGATTTTTATGCAAAAAATAGGGGATCACATTATACACAGATAATTTTTTCTCAAGGACACATGGCACAGTGGATAAAGGCGTTGGTTAGATCCAGTGACAGACCCAAAGAGTGTGAGTTCAATACCCGGTTAAGGCAGTGGAGAACTTTCAGAGGGAAAATTAGCAGGAGATAACTGATAACTGACATCCATCAAACATGGCACGTGGAACTAGAACAGTCTACCTCAGTGATCGAAATAAAGGGTTCAGTTCGAAATTCCAACCACCTGAAGAAGGCCGGAGCGTACAACGGCTGAAACATTGTGACAAATATGGCGACAAAGATGAGGACAATAGTCCGACTAATGTAAATACTGTACATAATACCTCATCTCAGAAATATAGACAGACAACAAAAGTACAGTATCTAAATTTTTGTATCAGATATTTTACAGTAATTTGGAGTAGCTTTGTATGAAAGAGAATGAAGACCATTCATTTGCTATGTCCAGGATGATTCCCAGTACTGCTATATTTAGTCCCACTGATATTGCTCAGAAATTGGAGTCGCATTATACATGAGCTATATGAAAAAACAAACAAATTCAGGGGTCGCACTATACATGAAATAGGCTTATATATGAGTATAGATGGTTATTTTGTTTACTATAAAAATTACTTATATAATAAAAAATAAAATGTAGAAATTGTGTAGAAATTATTTATAATAAAAAAAGATAATATTAAAATCATAAAACTAATTAATAAAATCAGAAAGTTACCTACCTGGTTTCTTTGAAAAAGAAACTACCAAAATGAAACCAGTTGGTTTATACAAAAATATGAATAAAATTTTCAAAAAGGAAGCTCCAATTTCATGTTGGAAAAAACCCCGTTTAAATGAAGCCAGTCAGTTTATGAAAAAATAAATAAAAATTTATTGAGAAAAATTTAAAAAAAGAGGATCAAGCCTGATGTTGTCAAAAACACAATAAATTTAAGATACATTTTGATTGGATAGTTAATTTTGAGTTTTTAACCAATGATGATAAAGCATATATGCTCTCCCCCATTAAATGAGTTGATTTTGATATGGTTGAAGCTACTTATTTGCTATATAAAGAGGAGGTTTTGTTGGCAAAGTTAGAAAGAATTGCACAATTTGAAAGTTTGAAGACAGAGAAAAGTAAACCTATCGCAGACAAGATTTGGTATTATAATTTCAAAGTATAATACCAAATGTTGCATACAGGCCATAATTAGAAATTAAGAATCTGTCAAACTTTAGTAACATTTACATTGAATGCTTAAAAATGGGTAAAAGAATTCAGAACAAACAACCAATTGGATAATTTTTATACTAAGTCCATAAAATTAATGTCCTCTTAGCATACAAGAAAAATACAACAAAAAAAGTATCTCATCAGACATTTTTAATGAAACATGTATTAGAGATACACAATGTTCTCTTGCTCTCTCTCTCTCTATATATATATATAGAGAGAGAGAGAGAGAAAGAGAGAGAGAGTACATATATATATATATATATATATATATATATAAAAGGCAGGATTTGTGTGTGTGTGTAACGAATGCACGGCCACAATTTTCGATGGATTTGCACCAAAATGTACATGCACATGCTCCAAGTTAGTGGGAAGACCAATGTTGCATTTCCTAACTCCCATCGATAGTGGAAATAATTGATTTTTTCATGCTTCTACGGCAGTTTTCATGTAGTTTGCGGCCATTTTCTACTGGCCAGAGTGAGAGCCTATAGCTGGTTGCCACGAATAGGCAGGAAGATTCTATTGGCCAGCGTGAGAGCCAACAGCTGACTGACACGAATGTTAGCATGCAAAAAAAATTGATAGCTGCATTCGTCACAAGTGGGAAAAATTTTAATCTGCATGGCACTTTACTCCAATTGGCTCATTCGGTTGCTTAAACTCAACGTTGATTCTGATTCCGTAGAACTGGGTTGGGTGTGAAAAAGTATTTGTTGTTAACATTCTTTTTTCATTCGGTTTTTCCAGTTACGAGTCCTTTTTTAAAGCTGATCGTTTTGTGTTCATTTTGTTTAGTTCTTTTTTCGTAACAGATTTAATGTTTAGTATAGAGCTTAGAAAAAATTCGCAGTGTGAGATAGGCAAGAAGTAAGGCATGTAGCAACATCAGTACGGTAAAGGCCACTCCTTTAAAGGCAAGGAAGCGCAAAATATTTTAAGTCAAGTGATAGCGATTGCTGTATGAGTCATATGATTTTTGAATCAAGCACGGGCAACGCCGGGCCATGCTGCTAGTATATATATATAGGTAAAATGAGAACAAATAGAATATGATTCCATTATGTAAAATTTAATTTAAAAGAAGGCTCAATGCATAGTAGAGCTCAATATTATTTACGATATTAAAACATGTTAAAAATTTCTACACAATTACAATTATTTCTTGACACCATTGAATGCTAACACGGCTTTGAAAATGATCTGCTAAGCATTATTACTGATTTCTCTTTTCCTAAAAATACGAATCATTTTCAGAGGCAATTAGATTCTATCGTTAAAGATATTAATAGATTGAACCAAATCTCTGTTAAATCTGACAAAACTGATAATTTTTTTAAATTTAATCCTAAAGGTTATAATGCTTTAATTAAAAAATATTTAACCAAAAATTATAAGAAGTTGAATATTAACACGATTAATTTAGCTGCCTGTAAAAATATCGCTGATAAACTTAAAACTAGCAATAAGGTTAGTAAGCTTTGTACCAAAGAATTGTATGTCCTAATTAAAGATCATAAACCAGACTTTGAGATCAAACTACCCATGAGAATTATCAACCCTACCAGACCAGAAATCAGAAGGATAAGGAAGTTATCCTGGATAGAGTCAACAAACAAATTAAACAACGTCTTGAACTTTTACAATGACAATTAATGTCCCAAGCTGATGTTATTAACTGGTTCAAAGGAATTAACAACAAAAGAAAGAAAGTGCACTTTTATTCAATTTGATATTGTGGATTTTTACCCCTTCCATTTTCAAGGATCTTTTTACGTTAGCTTTGGAATTTGCCAACTAATACTCTAACATTTCCAGTGAAGACATAAATATAATAATGAACTATAGAAGATCTGTTCTCATTAACAACAATGAACAGTGGATTAAAAACTCTGATGATCACTTTGATATTTCTATGGGATCATTAGATTCTGCATCGTCTTCTGACCTGGTGGGTTTATTTTTCCTATATAATCCTAGCACTTATGAAGATGTTAATGTTGATAGTATAGGGTTATACAGAGATGATGGTTTTATGGTAGTAAGAAATTCTACTAAAATCAAGGTGGACAAATTAAAGAAAATGATTCATAGGGAATTAAAAAGCTTAAATTTTAAGGTTAAGGTAAGTACTAATGTTAAACGGGTTGATTTTCTTGATGTTACATTTGATCTTGTTAATGATGTATTCCAACTTTATATGAAAAATAATGCTAACCCAATATATATTCATCCCAATTCTAACCACATTCCATCTTTAATATAACATATACCCTCATCTATAGAACGTAGGATTAGCAACAACTCATCTGACAAAGATGTGTTTGATAAATACAGCTGTGTTTATAATACTACTTTAAAAAATAGTGGTTACAAGTACACTGAAATCAAGTATAGAAAATATGATAATATTGATCTAAGGAAAAGGAATAAGAATAGGAAAATAATTTGGTACCCCCCCACCATTTAACCAATTAGTACTAAGTTCCTCCATTTAACTGATAAACATTTCCCTAAAAGTAACCTTTTAGTAAAATATTTAACAGAAACACACTAAAACTAAGTTATAGATGTACCAATTATCTTAAGAAGATTATAAAGAAGCATAATAATAAAATTTTAAACTAAGTAAAAAATTTGGATAATAATACACATCCCAAGATAAATACTGTTAATAATATTAACCAATGTAATGGCAAAGTTTATAACGAATACCCATTATGTAACCAATGTTTAACCACCTCTCTTGTTTATCTAAGTACTATTTCTACAATAGAGAATCTGACTGTTGAAAAATTTTATATTAGTAATACTAAGAATTTTTTCAAGACTAGGTGGTGATGTCTTATCCTTCACCAATAGTACTTATAAGAATAGTATATCTCTTTCTAAATATTTTTGGAATTTAAAATAAGCTAACAAAACTTCTAAGGTAAAATAGAAAATTTAAAAAATGCTACATGTAGATCTTTAAAGGAACCTTGTTTTCTATTCTTACATGAAAAATTAGAAATTATCAGATTTTTTGATAAAAACTTCTTATTAAACTAAAGAAGTAAATTGACTGTAAATTGTAGGCATAACTCACCTTTTACCTTACAATATGTTTAAACTTTGAATTTGATAATACTTTTTCTTAAAGTAATAATCAGTAGATGAACTGTTGTGCACCTTATATGGCTTACTATTCTATTTGTATGGTTCATTTTCATTTAATATTGATTTGTATTGATGTTTGGTTAGTATTATTAACATTTTATATGGATGTACAGGTGTTTGGTTTGTATTATTAACATCTTACATTGATTAGTTGGAATTATTAACATCTTATATGGATGCTCTTTATTTAATGGTTGCATATTAATTTGTCAAAGTGGTTCTGTATTTTTGATCCGTTTTTTTTTCCAAACGGTTGTTAGCCAGTTTCTTAAAGGGGTCTTATTTATCAACTACAAAATTTTATGTAAGAAGTTGAACGAGCATATGACTAGCTAGCATTATGTTAAATTACCTCCACATCACTTTCGCTTTTTGATAAGTTTGAGCATCAGGTTTTGCTACATTTTATGAAATAATGTAACAATCTGTATCTGCCCATAAGGAAATTATCTAGGTTTTATATGCAGACAACTTTGTGTCATGACCGATATTAAAATATTTTTTTGGTGAATTTGAATTTAGCGTAGGTCTCATTCGATTTGTTAATCACAGCAAAGCCTAGTTTTTTTTAAGTATTCTGCTTTTTGAAATTAAATTAATCTTTCCTTTCTTGAAGAGACACTTTTATGGTGTTGAAACATAATTGTAATTGTGTAGCGATTTTTAACATGTCGTAATACCCTAAAATATATATATATATATATATATATATATATATATATATATATATATATATATATGCTGGTTACAAGCTTTGTAGGAATGCCTGCAAAAACCACCCTTCTTCAATTTTATAGACAGATAATACAGATGCATGCTGGGATTTCTTCCTAGCCAATGGAATAGGCCACTTCTCGTTCTCATTTGACTTAGTTCTGTTCTTACTTGTCTTGATGTAAGAACACTACAATGACTTGTTTGTATCCCTTTTGTGTCAATACGATTCTTAGTTTGTAAACATTTTGCCATATTACTGTTGCTTTGCCTACTTTTGTCTTGCATATATTGTTTGCTTAATATTATTTTTGCCCTCCATATTACTGTTGCTTTGCCTACTTTTTGTCTTGCATATATTGTTTGCTTAATATTATTTTTGCCCTCCATATTACTGTTGCTTTGCCTACTTTTGTCTTGCATATATTGTTTGCTTAATATTATTTTTGCCCTCCATATTACTGTTGCTTTGCCTACTTTTTGTCTTGCATATATTGTTTGCTTAATATTATTTTTGCCCTCCATATTACTGTTGCTTTGCCTACTTTTGTCTTGCATATATTGTTTGCTTAATATTATTTTTGCCCTCCATATTACTGTTGCTTTGCCTACTTTTGTCTTGCATATATTGTTTGCTTAATATTATTTTTGCCCTCCATATTACTGTTGCTTTGCCTAATTTTTGTCTTGCATATATTGTTTGCTTAATATTATTTTTGCCCTCCATATTACTGTTGCTTTGCCTACTTTTTGTCTTGCATATATTGTTTGCTTAATATTATTTTTGCCCTCCATATTACTGTTGCTTTGCCTACTTTTTGTCTTGCATATATTGTTTGCTTAATATTATTTTTGCCCTGTACTTTTCTTTCTTTTTTTATTGTTTATTAAAAACTTTGTCAATTCTATTTGCTGGGTATTTCTACCAATTACATTTAACCATGGACAATTTCTCTACATATACACACACACACATGCATATATATTTGTGTGTGTGTGTGTGTGTGTTTGTGTGTGTGTGTGTGTGTGTGTGTGTAGTATTTTTCATAGAACTCATAGATCCTAGACAGAAGTGCAATGGAATAATATATTGATCCACAGAAGCACCTACAGATACTACACTCTGATCCTCAGCAAAAGTAACAGGAAGTGACACTTTTGATCCTAAAGTACACAAATGCTAGACTGATTCTAGGCAGAGTCGTCCTTAGATTTTCAACACACAGATAGACTGATTGCAAGCTAAAGTGCCACTCCATACATATGCAATGTTATCATTTTTGACAAATATTATACAAGCAGAATATAAGTCAAGAACCAAACAAAATCAAATGTATTGATTTTATCAAAAAACAGTGCAAATAAAAAATCATGAAAAGTATTTGGGTGATATCTTTTTGATGAATGAAATTTAAAGAGTATAACTAACCATTTTCACAATATGGTCTGTGAAATAGGAATATTAAGTAGATCTTAAAATAGAAACATGTATGAATGAAAGCAGACACTACAAAATGGCTGATAAAATTCTGACAAGTATTACATCAGCCATTCTTCTGAAACCATTTTTACATCTATTAAAATAACTAAAATAAAATCTTGGCTCTTTGGAAGATTATAATCTATTTCAATTACAATGAATAAAATTTTATTTATCTTCCCATTAAAAAAAACTTCTTTCATATTGATAAATATATAGCAAAATATGCCTTTTTATTACAATGTTTACAATCTATAATTGTTAAGTAACCTGGATTAAATACAAAGAATAAGATTGATAAAAGACAATGGAATGGCAAAATATGTAAATACATCAAGTATATATCACAACTTGTCAGTCATCAAAAACAGCAATGTCAGAAGTGAGTAAGAAATGATACTGTGATTTTATCAGTCTCCAGCTACCTCGGCATACAAATATGTTTTCTTTTTATTGATAAAAATATACAGCAAAATATGTCTTTGAGCCTCTGGTATGGATGGGAAAATATATACAAAGTGATTAAAATGTCACTTCCTAAAGTGTTTATCTTAGTTTAATATTAGCAAGCAATTCTCATGGACCAAGGATAGTGGGTTTGATTGTTACTGGTTGCTACACTACCTTTTGTTAGACACAGTTACGTTCAGTAAAGTTACTCCTTATTTTTAAATGGTAAGTTTGGATGAAAGAAGCATTACCTTAGAGAAAAATAAAAGTTTTTTGTTAATCTGTTATTTATTTATATTTATTTGTTTGATTTAAAAAAAACAATTTTTTAAATAATAACCCGAATTAAATATTTACTTAACACATTGGTTCCTACATGACACACTAGAGGGTCATGGTGGTATGCCTGCAAGGCTCACATAATCCTCCGGTGGGTCATTTTTTTCCAATTTCTTTTCAATGAGGATTATTGGGAGTGGGATGTTATGATTGATTGCTTATGAGATCATGCCCCCCCCCCATTTTTTTTCCAAAAAAATTAAATATTTTTGAATACAGAAAATGAGAGCTAGTTTCAATATAATACTTGTATATTGGGAATTTTCCAACGACCCACCTGTGGGTCGTTTGGGACTCTGGGTTATAAAATGGACTCAGGTACTGAATGACTCAACAACACACTGGTGTTGGTATGGGGTAATAAATACTATGCATGATATTCTTGCCGCATATATGAAACAATGTTAAAACATAAAGTTGCTTGTACCAAAATTAATTAAGATATATTGTTGGGACAACAAGGTAAATGAGGTTTGGAAGTCAACGTGTTAATGAGATGATGGTGCCATTATTGGAAACATTTCTGGAATTCATTTTCTGGAATGCCTTCCATAAATATTGTCATATATTGCTGGATGTCAGCAAAACTTTTTCTTACCAATGTAATTTTTTAAAATTTTTGTTCACCTTTGCTGTGGCCAGGTATTGAACTCCCAACTCTTTGTGATAAGTCACTGGATTCAATCAACATTTTTATTCACTGGGTCATGTTTCCTTGAGGCCAGAGCATACAACAGCTGAAACATTGTCAATATGGCAATGAAAAGGAGGACAAAAGTCCAAACAATGTAAATAGTGTAAATAATTATAATACCTCATCTCAGATATATAGGCAGACAATAAAGTTGCTTGTACCAAAATTAATTAAGATACAGTGTTGGGACAAGGGAAATGAAACCTGGGAGCCAATGTGTTAAGTTATCCTTGATTTCTAGATGAAGCAATGTTGGTATTTATTTTTTAGCAGTTTTCAACTTTATTGCTTTTTATTAGAATGCTATCATTGTTTACAATTTATGATTGTTAAGTAACATAGATTGAAAAAAAAGCACAAGCTTAAATAAAAAAATGAAAAGCAAAACATCATATCAGTACATCAAGTATATATCACAGCTTGTTAATCATCAAAAACAGCAACGCCAGAAATGAGTAAGAAATGATACTGTGATTTTATCAGCCTCGGCATACAAATATTGGACATGAACAGATTGGAATAAGTAGTTTTCATACATTTATTGATGTTTTATTATTTAAAACTATTTTCCTACTCCAGAATTTCTAATGATGCTTTATATTCCAAAATTGTGATGGAAATATATTTGCATTATTTTTGTTCATTTTTACTTTAAACTTTTTTTTTAATCATCCCACAAGTAGTATTCTTGTCATCCTATTTTAGGCCACAATCATTGGCTTGATGACTTTTGTACAAGTTAAAAAACTTGTGGTTTCTAGATTTGTTCAAAGTAAATTTGGTAATCAACCTCTAACAGATACATTTTAAAATAAAAATGTCACTTTTAAATTTTGCATTAGCCTAAGTACATCATAAATTTGTTACGCCCAAACACATTTACCAGTAAATATTTAGCAGGTTATCATTAGCTGTGTGCATTTTTACCTTTAAATGCAGAAATAGGCTCATTGATATCAGTGACTAAATTGTCTATAGGCTTTGTATGTAACCTACTAATAGCTTAGTTTATATCAACAGTAACGGTACCATACAGAGGCAAATATTTATGTCACAGTGACCAAGAATTAAGGTCAACTGTAAGCAAGCTGTCTGTCTCACAAAAACCTGAAAAATTTTAGCTTGAAGGATCTTCATTCTATTTTTAAAAACGATTGCATAATTTCTAATGTTAAACTTTCTTGAGTAATCACTTCAATATTACATATATATGTTATGTATATGAGACATTTTATATACATTTTATTTATTTATATCAATATCTTATTTTTATATTGATAAATATGCAGCAAGATATATATATATATATATATATATATATATATATATATATATATATATATATATATATATATTAGGTTGGTGCAAAAATAATGTCGTTTTTTGACGTTCAACTTCATGTGAGAAAAGGACATTATTTTTGCACCAACCTAATATATATATATTAATACATTCAGGTGACCAATGAAAGTTTGTCATTATTATACATTTGCACACTCCCACCTGTAATTTCAACTTTTGCACAGCCCCACCTGCAATCTCAACTTTTGCACCACCTCTACAATATTAACTTTCACACACCCCTACCCAACTTTTGCACACCCACAACTGCAATCTCAACTCTTGCACTCCCCCGACCTGCTATCTTAGGTTTTGCACCACCTCTATAATATAAACTTTTGCACACTCCCACCTGCAATCTCAACTTTTGCACACCCCCACCTGCAATCTCAACTTTTGCACCACAGTTACAATATTAACTTTTGCACACCCCTACCTGTGATATCTACTTTTGCACACCACCAACTGCAATCTCAAACTTGCCCACACACACCTGCAATCTCAACTTTTGCACCACCTCTACTATATTAACCTTTGCACACCACCAACTGTGATAATAAACTTTTGCACACCCCACCTGCAATCTCAACTTTTGCACACTCCCACCTGTAATCTGTAACTTTTGCACCACCTCTACAATATTAACTTTCACACACCCCCACCCATGATATCAACTTTTGCACACCCCCAACTGCAATCTCAACTCTTGCACTCCCCCACCTGCTATCTTAGAACACCATATATTCATTTCTCTCACATTAAAGTTTTCATTATGATATTGAAATTGAATATCTGGAGTATATTATTTTTCCATCAAGGGAATCAAATGAATAACAATGTTTTCAATTTAATACAAATTCAAGAACCAATAATGTTAAACACATTATAAACCTGTGGCAATTCAAACAATGATAAAATTTTAGTATTTAAATTTTTGATTCCATATAAAAATTGCAATTGCATCATATTTTATTTTTTCAGCAATGTTAGCATCAAGTCTGTCAAAAAGTCCATTTTTCACTTAACACTGTTACTAGTGTATACTCCATTGGTAATTTTTATTGTTTCAAAAAGCTACTTTTAGAATTTTAATAAAACCCAAACATATGAAACTGCATTTATGCATTGTCTTTTTTCTTGAGAATTGACAACAAAAATATTAATCAATCTTTTTGCAAATAAACATTCTAATAAATAAGTAATGTTTAACATTTTTGTTGTCAATTCTTGAGAAAAAAAAGTATAAACCCAAATGCTCACAAACTATTATAGTGCATCTATATGATGAAAGAAATGGCCAGAAAATGCATTTTTAAAAATTTATAATTGCAGTTACTCGTTCTTATGTGTTTATTTAAATTTTCTTGTTTTTATAAAAAAAAATTGTTTTTCTAGATATTTAAGATATGGTAAATAATAAATATAGCATTGTAGTTGGTTCACATGTTTATAAATTTGTTAATATAAAAAGAATCTTGTAAATAAACAATCTAATAAAATAAATAACATTTAATTTTTTAATACTTTTTAATGTTTTCTTGATAAAAAGAGTATGCATAAATCCAGTTTCATATTTCTGGGTTTTATTATAATTCTTAAAACGACTTTTTAAAACCATAGAAATTGCCAAGGGAGTATATAGTAATAGCAGTGTCAAGAGGAAATCCGTCCTTTTGACACACCCTTTTTTTTTGGTTGTTGGGTATGAATGTTAAACATTGCCATTTTTTACCTGTGCAAACAAGATTTGTTATTTCCACTATGCATCCAGGCCGACACAGTTTTGCTCATAGTGAAAATGGAAATACACAAGATGGCAGTGGGGGGTTGAAAAAGTGTAAAAAGTTCTTTGTTTAAGATTTTTTTATGTAATTTTTCTTTGGTTCAAACCAATTTTTAATTTTGGCAAAGATTTTTATCATAAATTGTCTAATGTCTTCCGAGAGCTTTCAACTTTCATATGTCATTATCAAAGAATTTTTATGGTTTGATATGGTAGTGTGTCTGTGGTGGAGACATGCTAATTAACTATTTTGTCAGGTTATAAATGTTAGAAAAGTGAAAGTGAAGGTGAAGTTTGCATAGGTGAATTAACTATTTCCACACACATTATAAACTTCTTCATTCCACAACATTGATAAAACATGTATAGGACACAAACAACAAATCTCAGATAAGAACAACAATAAGAATATATTATATAACATAAAATACACAATAAATATGTGTTGGTTGAATTTTAGTGAATGAGAGATTTGTTTGGTGGATTTTAAATTTGCTTTTTCAACTCTTATAATGTTCAGTGTCACGTGAGGTTGAGTTCACTGAATTGAATGTTTTGTCTTATATAATATGTGAAATTTTGATAGAATTTGTTATTAGATAAACTTGTTTAAATTGAATTATTTTAAACAGTTTGTAAAACAGTTTCTGAAATGAAATTCATAATGTAAGAGTTTAGTAACAAAAGTTGTCTGCCCTTGACTATATGTTTGTGTGTGTCAAAGATTGCATAAAAAATATCTTACAAGAATTCTGGAAGGTAGTGCATTTTTCAGTTGAGAATTAAACTTTATGAACAATAAGGTCCGGTGTAAGAATGTTCTGTAGATTCAGTTGAAAATCAAAATTGTGATTGAGAAGTTTTCAGCAAGAGATAAATGAATCCAGAAGAAGTTGCTGAGTGAGTGATTGAATTGAATATTTTAACTTGAATTACAATGAAGTTGTTTTCGTGTTGAAGAAATTGAAATTCTAACTTTTCACTTCAATGATACAAGGATCATGGACTAGTTTGGAAATTGCTAATTGTGCAGAAATGCTCACTGATTAGGTTTGCTCATGCATTGAAATTATTTGTTTTCTAGTCATGTGATAGGCTCACAAACATGTTTAGAAATTTCGGCAGTCAACTAAATTTAAACACTACTGCATGGGCATTGTTGCGACTTTTCATATATATTGACCACTCAGCAATAGTATTTAAAAAAAAACAATTTGGATCAACTTTGTATTTAGGATGTACAAAATTTGTTATCAGCAAGAGTAAATACACAGTAAATCTACTCAACTATTTATTATCCAATAAAATTCACTAAATCAGAATAGTATGGTAATTAGATACTGGGAATTGGTATGTAAAGGTTAAACTCTGTATGTCCATAGGTATGCATTGTGACTCTTTGATGGTTTTTGACTATTGAGTCCTTAGGTCTTCATGGGTGTCATGTTGGGTTTTTATTGCACCTAACTAGTTTGCCACATGTCCATATATATATATATACATATATATTAATCATTTCACCCAATTAAGGTGACAAAACCCAGTGAGACACAAGGACTTACTGAGAGTGAAGAAAACCGAGATCCAAAAAGACAGAAGATGATAAATGAAAATTTCATTAGAACTTTTGAAGGTCATAGTTGACAGGAAAGCAAGAAGCACAAGTGAGAAGTGTGAGAGAAAAAAACTATTAGAAAAGAACTTATGGTAACATCTAGCAATTTCTACAGTAAAATGATGATGACATCTAGCTGTCAATCTAGTACTGCACTTAAATTCATGAAGTCCAGATGGGTTGGAACAAAAGTTTGTAGCATTTTTGACAGATGGCATTTGAATACATGATTTAATTTCGCACATAACTGAAATTTCTTATATATATACACATATTCTGAAATGTGACATTTCAATGTAGCTATGATTCTTGTGAATGGTGAATCTTAAATGTCTTTATGTTAAAAGTGAAAATGGAGGAAATTGAGATACATTTTCATCATTTGATATTCTTTTATTTCTGGAAAGGAAAATATCATTGTACAAACAGCAAAAAACATAGGTACCATTTATGGAGATGGTGAGAGTATTGTTTTTAAGTGGTTCGCTAGGTTCAGAAACAGAAATTCTCATCTGGAAGACCGAAACCATTCCTCGCTCTGCCTTTTTTACAAGTACTTCCATGGTAATTGCTCTGAGGAGTTGTGTTCGCTTGTCCCCAGGCCTCGTGAATTTAAACGCCCCACCAGGCTGGCATCCCGCTCCCACCCCTACACCGTGGAAACTGTTAGATGTAGACGTCTCTTCTACTCCAATAGCTTCATGTCTCGCACATCTCGCCTATGGAACTCCCTTCCCTATTACTGTTTCCCTGACAAATACAATCTCCAACGGTTTAAGTGTAGCGTCAATCGACATCTCCAGTTGCCTTGATCTATCCACTTCCCTTCTCCACATCCTTTCATTTTTCATTCCTATCTGCTCTCGCTCTGGATCTTTTGTGGCCCCCTTGCCTTGATCGACCCACTGTCTTTCTCTTTCTCCACATCCCCACCTTTGCCACTCCTATCTGCTCTTCCTCCAACCCTTCTTTAACCCCTTGCGTGATAGTGGCCTCCGGCCTTGCTTGGGGTGATATGATTAAAAAAAAAAAAATGTATATTGGTTAAATTGAAATACTGATTAAAAATAATCCAGGTCTCATAACACAGGGGACATTGCCCGAAATACCCCACATATCTCATATGAGCATTGTAAGGCATTTAAAAAAAATACCCCACATATCTCATATGAGCATTGTAAGGCATTTAAAAAAAAATACCCCACATATCTCATATGAGCATTGTAAGGCATTTAAAAAAAATACCCCACATATCTCATGAGCATTGTAAGGCATTTAAAAAAAACTTTGATACAGGAATTGCTATGATCATTAGGTACCTCACAAGTTAATGGATCGTGTTTCCATCAGCAGTTCTCTGCTCAAACTCAACAAAAAGATCTCTTTTTAAAAAGAACAGTCAAAGGTCATGAAAAATGGATTGTTTACATGTGGAGTGAAAAAAATCCTGGAAAAAAATCAAATGAACCACTATTAGCCACTCCGACATTTGATGTGCATCCAAAGAAGGTGATGCTGTCTATCTGGTGGAACTGGAAGGACATCTGTTGAAGAGGCAAGACTAACACCTTGCTCTTTGCTTAGACTGGCTGCAATTCCTTGGTTAGTTATAGTCCTATTCTTCGCAACTTCTCTCTTGATTACCCTGCCAGTTCTATCATCAATCTTTTTCTTTCGTCCCTTTGTTTCCTTCCTTGGAGCAGGAGTGGCATCATTATGTGCCCTAAGCACTTGAGAGACAGTTTATTGCGAGGTTATAGCAATTTCTGCAATTTCTCTCATAGATTTGCCTGCTTTTGAGAGGGCAATAATAGATGCGTTCTGATACGTGCTTGTACCCTTTCATCTGGTTAGTGACTTGAGTGGCTATTTCAAGCTGTTTTTTATACTGTATGAGGCTTTCTGGAATATTCTGGAATACTCTAGATTTAATTTAAGCTGTTCTAGAATTCTCTAGAATATTATTCTGGGTGTATTGTAAAATAGTTTTCAATATTTTATCAAAAGCTCTTTAAATTTACCAGTTTAATCATTAGAATGCGATATCTGAGTCACTTTTTTTGCACAGAGTTTTTCCTGAATCTCATTTATATCCAAATTTATAATTATCAATAGAATACCTTAGGGTGAATAAACTTTTTTCCTAGGTGGTCGGGAAGGGGTCTTTATATTAGTAAGATTAAAAATTATTTTAACCTGAAAAACAATAGACAAAAAATATTTTTAGTAAAAAAATCAGGTGAGTCACTTTTATCGAACAGCACTGTATATATACATATATATATATATATATATAGGCCAAGTGGCCTGATGATTGCGTCTAGCATGAAAAAGCCTTTCGCCTCTAAGTGTTGACTTCAATATTCACTTTTATATCTACACATGCTCTATCTCTGATATTGAGCACTTTATCCCATAAATATAGCACACCTTAAGAGTATATTTCCTTATATATATATATATATATATATATATATATATATATATGTATATATATATATATAGGTAGTATTCCATTATTATAATCAAGTCCTATTAACACAACGTAGAATTTGAAATATGTTAAAAGTGACTCACAAAAGAGCACTTAATGTTTATTTTCATTAAACAGAGCAAATTTTCTTTACAATTGGAATTAAGATACCTTTAGTAAATGACCATTTTTACCTACAAATTTTGATTTTAAAATTTGCAGGATTTTTCAAACTGTTTATCATTTTGTAGTGTACTGTTTATTTGGAGAAAGAAAGAGAGTATGTTATAGGGGACTTATTGGGAGGTATGGAGGGAAGAAGGCCCCGTTACTGGAAACATATTATGGCGGTAGGAGATCCTGGGTAGGAGGAGGGAAGGGGAGACCAATGAGCTGACCTACTTCCTAATGGTCACATGGTCAAAACTTAATTTGACGGGAATTCATGTAAATTAACAACAAAATTTAATTCGACGGGAATTCACTGAAATTTTATATATATATATATATATATATATATATATATATATATATATATATATATATATATCCACATACAGGCTGTATCGCAGCTCATCAGTGTGGCTAGACATCTGATTGTTTCAAGCCATTTAGCATCAGTCAGAGACTCTACCCCTAAGCTATCTTTTAGTGTATTATATACGTGATGTATATAAATGCTAAATCAGCAGTCAGAGTGCTCAATTCGTAACTGAAGAGTGATGCGTTAATAACAGGAGCAGCCACTGTTAAAAATTCCCTTTCTTAACAGTGCTCAATTGGCAAATGAGAGCAGTCATCCACATACAGGCCTGTTTTGCTGTATCACAGCTCATCAGTGTGGCTAGACATCTGATTGCTTCGAGCCGGGATCAAAACTCTACCAATTTGGCATCAGTTAGAGACTCTACACCTAAGCTATCAGTGCAAGGCAGAGAAAGGGAATCTTTTAATGTATTATATCAGTCAGTTATGTGCCATGTGTGATACATGCTTAGGCGATCATGTATCTTTCGATGTATGACTGACGAGGTAGATTTTTTCCTGCAGTAGGTTGGCATTTCTTTCTGCAGTAGACCAGTTGACATCCAAGGCTATAGAACCTGCTATGTCCTGCTGGGGGGAGAAGAAGAGGATTCGTACCTTTCCCAAGGGTATTAGCACGTAAGTGAATGTAATGGATTCAAATGGAATTCGAAGTCAGCTCTCCAATTCCTCAGTCTGAGCTGCTATCCATTACTCCACCACACCTTCTAACATATTATATACATTATGTATATAAATGCCAAATCAGCACACACACACACATATATATATATATATATCAGTATATATATACAAACAAGTTTGATTAAAAAGGACTGATAAGGTCTCTGTTTAATTTTTTTCAACATTTTTGAATAGGTGTTGAGTATTGTGTTCAAAATTATGGATAATGTGTTCAAAGTTCATATTTTGTTCAATTACTTTCAACCACCAGAGTCATTATCAAGAACCAATATAGTGTCTGTGTGATAGTTAAAATTCCTTTATCTATATCCTGGTATTCTTTGGGAAGCTGTAAATTTGAAAGTCTAGCATAATGTTATATGTAACAATTATTGTGAACAACGTTGCACAGAATAATACAATTTATTTAAATGGGCAAGTGTAACATGCCATCAAATATCCATCCATGCAGTGATGGACTATATCAAAGGAAAAAGTAGAAAGAAGGTGTTAGAATAAGTAATACTTTTCTAAGTCAACTCGTGATGTATTACTGATCATTACTGAAAGAGTCTCTCAAGTTTTATATAAGAATGGTGAATCTCAGGCTGTTGTTTTGGACATCTGAAAGGCATTTGACAGTGTTTGGCATACTGGTCTTCTTCACAAGTTGAAAGGTTATGGTATATCTGGCTGAATCTTTGAACTTATTCAATCCTTCTTATCAAATTGTGAAATAAATGTTATCTTGAATGGCCACTCTTCTAGATCTTTATATCTCTCAATGCTTTATCCTTGGACCTACATTGTTCTTGATGTCATCCTGGTCTCTTTTAATAATTTCAGAGAACCCTTTTTGGCTTCCATCAGCATAGCTGATGCCAACCTCCAGTAGAGGTTAACGTTTTCTGCTGACATGAAGTGGATAGGTTATATTAATTTGGGCTAACATTTTCCACTGACATGAAGTGGATAGGTTATATTAAATCAACTGCTAGGTCTGCTGTTAGGGAAGTTGATTCACTCTAAACAATTTTTCTCACCAGAATCTATCATATTTATATATCTATCATTCATCCATACATTAAATATTGCTGTCACATCTAGTCTGATGCTCCTGCTATTTAGAGATTCTTGATAAAATCCAAAGAAGAATCTGCAATGTTATCAGTCCTGATCTGGCATCACGACTTCAGTCACACTCCCACTACTTTAATGTAGCTTCCCTGTGCCTTTTCTATAAATGTTTTCATGGTAATTGTATAGCACCAGCTGCCAACAGGGTCACATCCTTGCTCATGGTCACTAATTAATATAAGGCCTTTATTGGCTGCCTACACCCAGTGGCCTAACCACATTTAATAGTTCAGTCCTCAGGGTCTTAGGACAACATTTTAACTACAGCACTAACTCTGTGCTGGTCAATGTTGATTCTGGTTCACACTTGTTGTTGGTCACTGGCCACTGGCCACTCTGATTCACACCAACTCTGCTCACATTGTGTTCTTGATCTCAGAGCAGTGGAAGATAAAATGTCGTTGTAATTGCAGCGCTGGTTCAAGCTGTGGCAGGTGCTAAATTAAGGAAGAAAAATATCTTCACAACAAAAAAATAAGGCAATGTTTAGATCAAAGTAATCATCTCATTGATAAGCCGTGGGTGTTGGACATTTAGACGACTGGGAAGGACCTGAAGGCAACAATTGGTTACTGTGTACCAGGACAGAACTTGAGAATGACAATATAAACTGAAAGAAGGAAGAAAAGACATTATCAGAGGCCGGGTGGAAGGTGTCAAAGTGAAAGTGTATTTCAAAGTTAGTTGATAATTTTGAGGACAAAGGCAGGATCAAGAAACTGATTTGTGTCTGTTTGTCAGAGAGCGAAAATGGCTTTGCCAATTTTGAAAACGTAAACAAATTGAGATATGAAGACAAGCACTTGCTATTAGCGGGTCAAAGGAAACAGCTAGTAAATTTGAGATAAGAAATAAACCTGTAATGTTCATAAGTACAAATAAGCAAACAAGCTGATTAAAATTCATTGTTGAAAATTAACTGATAATTACAGTTGATGAGAGTTTCAGAATCGGAAATGTCAAATAGACAGCCGAGGTGGTGGGATTAGATGAGATACCAAGAGAGACAGAGAGATTATTTCTTCACCCATTTGGAAGTAATGGTACAAGGGATAAATAAGAGAAGGAATGAGTTATATGGGCAGGCCAATACCTGCAACCACTATACATAGGAAGAAGGGACCTTCCAAATTTGGAGAGATAATTAATATTATGAACCAGACAACAAAGAATCTTTCTTCAAATTGATACAGAATCCTGGAGAACTCCCAAATTCTCAAACAAAAGTGACCCAATTAGTCAGAGACAGGCAGAGAGAGACGGGACCAGTGAAGAAGGTGCTGTTGAGACCCACGTGATATGCTGCCAAGAGAATTCCTGAATCTGAGCCAAGAATTTGCACCGATAGGCAAAGTGTCACTAAGAGATTTTAGTGGGAAGGGTTCATTTTTGTTATACTAAGAACTACACAATGTGGGTAGAGCCAGGTGTGGACTGAAGTGGACAGCAACCAATGACTGTTGATCTGCAACAGTATCAAACAGTGTGGGATTGACCCTGCAATCAACATGTCTTCCTACAACCCTAAGGACCAAGACATAGGGTATAGGCGGTGTGTGGCAAGGGTCAGATGATCTGGTCACTGCTGGCCAGACAGATCTAGAATTGACCACTGGTTTAAGTTTATATGTTGACTAATTAAAAAACTTTTTTTTTCTTGGAAACATGGATATATTCAAGTAGAAAATTGTATCCTTGATCTGAATCTTATTTTAATTTTGTTTGTTTTTTGTATGTTACAAAACATATTCTTGACTCTGACGAGTTTAATTTTGTCATCTCAAGACAGTCATGCCTCAAAACCATTCTAAGGAAAATAGAAAAATGAGGAAAATGTTTAAAGTGAAATTTTACTGAACATTAAAAAGAACCAAATCAAGTGCCTTATAAAGCACGAGAACAGAGCACGTGAATCTTATACGTCTCACCGAACTACAGAGATGATATTGAAGGCCACAAGGAGTAAACTTGACTACTCACCTTTCCTCAGTTTCTTCAGTACCTTTCCCCTGAGGTACAGATATTTATTAACAATCTAGTTAATAAATATCTGTACCTCAGGGGAAAGGTACTTCACTAGATTTTGTATGTTCCTTAATTTAGTTGTTTTTATGGAAAGTAGATGGTCAATGTGGATGTGGAATCTGGGCAATCAGGCAAATCTTGTCACTCACAGCTTCTGACACAACCATGTTATATTTATCTTTTTAAAAGATGTTCACTCTGTACAAGACCCAACAGCCATTCAAGGTAGAGAGTTACAGAGTAAAAGGCACAGTTTATAGGGATATGTTGCAGAAAGATAATGATTAAACCTAGACTTGAACAGGTTAAGATTGTAGTGACCGGGGAAGCATCCTCTTGGGAGTTGGTGGCACAAATTAGCGGTTCGTGGAAAGACGCTGTTTGAGTGGAACTTACATTTCACCAATGGAATATGAAGGGAATGAGGGTAGTTTGCTAAAATGTGTGTAACAGGAAGGTTAGAACTGGTAGAACTAAGGAATGTAGTTTGAACACTTTCCATGGAAATAATGATGGAGTAGTAAGTGGCTTGTAGCATTTCATCTGTGAGAAAGGAGTTACTGGGTAGAAAATAATTCATCACCCACAAGGACGTGAAGATGCTTTTGGAGTCTATCAAGAATGGAAAGTGAAAACTCCATTGAAAAAGTGAACAGTTTATACAGGGTGCAATGGGTAAATTATCGCCATTTTATATTTTTAATTTCATACATGTGCATTGTTTGTTTTTGATTTTGTTGACTGCACAGTTCATGATGCAATTCACTCCACCAGAAATTTAGAAAAGACATGCTGTACTGCTTGGCATTTGCACTGGAAGCTCCAATACGAATATTTCAGTGTTTGGGTGTCAATCTGAGGACAGTGTAGAGGATTTGGAAAGAGTTAGATGAGTATAATGGCGATTATGAATGTATAGCAGCTCAGAAAACTCACTCTGATAAGAAAAGAACTCCCGAATCTGTTGGTGAGGGCCTCAGACTCAACATGGAGGCCTACATCAAGTGCCTTGAGGAGGTAGTGCTTTCTGGCTAAAGAGTGCTGAAAGACCCTATGTCTGGCAACAGGACTCTTCACCATGCCACACAAGCAGAACCCAGTCATGGCTGTCAGACAATTTCTGCAACTCATCACCCCTTATATCTGGTCACCTAACTCCCTAGACTGCAACCATTTTGATTATTATGTGTGAGACACAGTGGAGCAAGAGACCAACAAAACTCCTTGTAACACCAAAGATGAACTGAAGGCAAAGATTATGGCAGCATTCATCAACTTAAACAAGGAGACAGAAAAGTTGTAGGAGATCCTGAAGTCATCTGGAGGCCATGGTTGAAGCTAATGTTTATTTTATTAAATAAATTTAGTATTTCAAGATATTTTTGTCAGTTTTGGTAAATATATCTGTTAAAATGAGATGTCAGTGTTATTTTCATTTTTGTGTAATTTAGATGACAATTTATCTATCTCACCCTATATTTGGTGACTGAAAATTCCTCTCCATCTTTGAGTCTGAACTTTAGAAGTTTTTAAAAAACCTGTATATCAATTAGTTATTTGGAGTCTGTGATCCACTTGATTGAAATGGAAAAATTTCATTGTCTGGCTTTGCCTCCAATGGCCATCTGCAAAAACAAAGTTTTGTCAGTTTCTGGAAGAGATGTGTTGATAAATGGGATATGCCACAATTTAAAACTACATTAAAATTCTGTTTAGCACATTTCTTTGGCCAAATACACATTTTACCTTAATTAGACTTGTTTATTCAAACACCAAAACTGTCTTGAATAGACTATATGTCCAGTTGATAACCAACATATTTTGCTTGAAGTATAAGCAATCTCTTATGACAGTTCTAAACATTCTATCATTTTTCAAGAGCTTTTCTGAGAGCAGTATTTTTCTTAATCCTAATATAACGGATGTAGTAACTTTAATAATAGAAGGGTCCAACACACATGCTGTTAGGTTATTATATGACCATGAATGTTCAGAGTTACTGCTTTCCTATGTAAAATTGGGCTTATCTTCTCCTTGTTATCAAGGTGGGGGGGAGTTGTCAATATTAACCTTAATATCAGAAAAATGTGAGTTGGACCATTTTGAAATTCAAGGATTTAACTGTTTTAGCAATTTTAATGGGAATTGAATGAGAAATAATTTTAGGTCCATAGTGGCTATAACATTTTTAAAGTGAGACAAGATGGTTTAGATGCCAACCACGTCTTTGCAGCAGGTTGTACTGGGTTATTGGTAAGATGTAATCCAGTACAACCTGCTGCATGGATGGGTGGTTGGTTTAAACCAGTTCCCCAGCTAGCATTTCTTCTGGTGAAGAGGGTGGCATGTCCCTCAACAGGACAAAATAACAAGACCTGTCAAAGGGCGGATTATCTCCTGCACCGCTAACTGAATGCATTCTTTAAGCTCAACTAAACTATCTTTTGGTGATAAACCTCTGTTTTTATGAAACCCCATGCAAAGAAATTCAGGGAAGTTAAATCTGGAGGCTAGGGCTGAGGTCTTCCACATCCAACCTACTGATTTGGATAGAATGATAAGATAAAAAAAAAAAGAAAAGAAAATGTTTATCAATCTATTTGACTTTTAAAACTTCATCAGAGAATGAACTATGGAGAAAAAAATTCTGGTATTTTTACTTTTGTGTTGTTTGATTTTCATTGGTTAAAAAAGTTGAATACATATGAAACCTGATTAACCAATGAAAATCAAACAACACAAAAATAAAAATACAAGAATTTTTTTTATCCATATCAAGTTTTAATAAAAGTGAAACATTTTAGATTGACAAACGTTTCTTGTTTTTTTTATCTTATTCTTTCTTTATATATATATATAAAAATAAATAAAGCTGGGATGGGGTCTCAAGCCTTGAATGGAAACTTTTACTAGAGACAGTGTCTCAGTGTATTTGAATTACTGAGTGTCTGGAAGAGCACCCAGCCTTGTAAAACCTTGCCTCAAATCTTTATGACAAATCCCATCAGACAGAGCCCACCTTGCTTTGTGTAAGATTAATCCCAGTCCCACCTAAAAAAAAAAAAACCCAAAACATGGCTAAATAAATATGTGTGTAATTAAAATATTTTAATGACTTCAATTTGATTATTCCATGCCTTATTTGAACTAGTATCTTCATCTCTGTTATTTTATTATCACCATATTTAATTGTTCAGATGTATGTAGCATTTTTTATACCGTGCTTAGTACTTTTTAATTTTTTATCTTCTCAATAAGTTTACAAGACACTGGAGAATAGGTTAAGTGGATCAAAATGATGTAAAAAAAAAAACAAAAAACAAACACACCAAGTTACTAACCCAAGTACAGAGTTCAATTTAAATGTTATTCATTTCATGTTGATAAATTTTATTTAACAGATCACTGTGTAGTAATGGTTAACAAGTTAGTCATGTAGACCATTACAACAGTTACTTGCTCTCACATTTGGGGCCTTGAGCCAAGCTAATATTATTGCATTTATCCATGTGCTAAATATGCATACATGTAAATTCCTTGAAGAATTTCAGATTTATCCAAAGGTTCAACTTGGTAATGTTAGTAAAACAACAAAAAAAAAGAAAAGTTTCTCATACATTCTGAACATTTTCATCCCAAAATTTCCTTAAAAATGTCAAAGTTTCAAATGGAAAATTACAGATTATAGTTTTCTTTCTGAATTTTTGCAATGAGGAATTATCATTATTTACACCATTTATATTTTGACTATTGTCCTCGTCTTTGCTGTCGTTATCACATTTCAGTCATTGTGCTCTCCAGCCTTCTTCAAGAATATATCGATCTGTGTAACCTACAGGGAATTCTGAATTGAACCTTTTATTTAATCCATCGGGTAGACTGTTCTTGTTCAACTGTTTCCACTGAATCCAAGTGCACACTGTCCGACCTAGGGATTAAACTCACAACTGTCACTAAATTTACAAATCAATGCTTTAATCCACTAGTGCTAAGATTGATCTTAGCCAGGATTAAAGATAATATCAGTAAACATCTACAAAATCTACCTAGTTATAAAAAAAAAGTAGAAATATATTATCTAAAAAAAAAGAAGAGACATTTGCGGTCACTAACAACGAGTCAAGAGTAAGATTAACAAATTTATTATTGAAAAAAATGTTATTTTGGGTGTTACTGATTTTGTTGATACAAACCAAAGGTCAAAGAAAAAAAACCTACTGGTCTATCTATATATTGAATTGTTTTTATCATCGTCAACTTTAAGGATATCAATACTAATTAGGGCAACTTGATGTGGCGTAATGGGTAGCAAGCTTGTTTTGCTAGATTAATTACAACTGAATAATGAGTTCAATCCTCAATGTGTGCCCCATACTTCTGGCCTTGGATCAATACTACTTCACCCCTGCCGTAGGATTGAGGAAAAGCGGAAAATAATGGATAACATACTTGACAAGCTTGAGAAAATGAATAGCTGAACAGGGTTTAGAAATAAAGAAAAAAAAAAAACAGTATTTAGAGCTGCAAGGGACAGGAAATTGTGGAGAGCCTTGATCACCTGTCATGAGGGGACATGACACAAAGAAGTAAAAAAAATTGACAGAAATATTTACGTAATTTTGCAATTGCGTTGTACATTATTAATCTTCAAAATACCCCTAAATTTACTTATATACATAAATTGCTAGCAGAAAAATGTTTTATTGTCTTACCATTTCAGTAATAATGAGTTTTATCTTTTTGTTTTGTCTTATCTCTGGTGTAGAATCTATTTTGTTCATATAGGTTAGCACAGCAATCCGTTTCCATTTTAAAACTTAACTTTTTTTTTTAATAAAAAGGTAAATAATTTTTTTTCTTTCAGATGTATTTATTTTGGACTTTGGAAATTAATGTACATTTCTTCAAAATGCTCTGCAAAAAATACACAATTATCCAGAATCTCTTAGAATTTCCGTTTCTTCAGTTAGATGTTTAACAGTTCCTTCCTTTTGGGATATTTATAATCATCCAGACTATAGATAATTGGAAACATGAGATTTATTTCTGATCTTACAGAAATTGGGGCATAGATTATTGAAAACATTTGCTTTTGAAAGAGTCAAATTAAACTTTGAATGAAGATCTTGCAGGGGCATTTTCTGATTTGAAAATGGCAGTTGGCTTTTTGCGTAAGCAAAATGGAATGTGATGGTATTAAAAAAAAAAAAAACCCATATTTGTTTATGTATTTCTCCATGTTTAATAGGGGAAAATCTATACATTCACATTTTTTAATCATCAAGTGACTTAATAATGAACCCTATCATGGCTAACTCCAGGCCTCTGCTTTTTCTTTGTTGGCAGGGTTGACAGGTGGCCACTACAAGGCATGTCTGTGAAACTTTAATTTCTAAATTCTTCTTGATCTGTGGAATTCTCATTCAGATGGTGGGCACATCCCAACATATTGCTGTAGTCTAAAGCTTTATCTTGATATACATCTTTTGGGGAATGACTACAGGAGTTTCTCCTTCAGTAACAAAGAACTTGATTACTGCTATTCGTTTCTGATGAAAGGAATTCCAGTAGGGCAGCCAATTTCATATCAGTTCATTAAATTTATATCTGAATAAAAATTAAAAGGGAAAAAGAGAAAGAACAAGAAGAATGTGCCTTTACAATCTCTGTACCAAATTATGAATAATTTCATTGACAAATGAGCCTGACAAAAAAAATTTCATTACTTTTTGACTCACCCTTGTACCTGTAACAAAAATGAAAATAGATTATAACTAAAAGAAACTTATTTTATTTCATTTTGAAAATGGAAAGTGACTTTTTTGTACTAACACATAGTTGTGATTTAATGAAATTGTTTTAAAAAAAAAAAAACCCAAATAAATACAAACATGAGCAGTATATATATATATATATATATATAACAATGTTCCTTTGTTAGAAACTGCTGCAGTGCTTTAAAAGCTTGCATGTTCTTTTTTCAAGGAGTGGATAGATTACTGAAGAAGAGTGAAGCTTTTTTACAATGCTATTCACAAAAGTGGAATTAGTTTTTATTAACAAAATGTCATCTTGCATGACATCATTGTTTGTGATATTTGAAACTTTCAAAATCTACACATGAAAAAGAAATAAATCTTAAATGAAGATTTTTTTGACAAATTCATCTTGAATGCAAAAATTGTATTATTAAACTTTTTAATTACAATGATTTTTTGTAATAATTAAAAATAAATCTTACTAGAAATTATTTTTAAATGTATGTTTACAAACATTTTCGGTTTAACACGAAGAAGACTAAGAAGAGTAACAAACAAACATTACGAACAAGAGAGTCCTTTTGTTTTGTAGCGGAAACGAAGGAATGTGGTGTTGAGTAGTTTGACAATGGGTGATAAATAGGAAACAAAAGTGAAGATTTTCCACATTTTGGTCAATAAACATGAAAGCAGAATGAAAGATACAAAATTAAAAAGGTCATTGAAGGAAACAACAAAAACAGTTTAACATTTTTTTAAATTAATTTTATTTATTTTTACACGGATTTATTGATATAATTAAAAGAAAATGAAAACATCTTAATTTTTCTCATTTTTATTTTAGACAAATAACGGATCATCTGAAGATAGGAAAGTCGTCTGATTGAAAGTTCGTTTTTTTTAAATAAATAAATAAACGGCCTCTTGTGTTTATTAATGGCCTACTATGTTGACATAATTCAAAAATCGTTAAAAGTACGAGATATACAAAGGATCTATCTTTGTTTCTTTTTCTGATGATTTTAAAGCTCACGACATTTTTCAGGAAAGAAAAGAAAATAGAGATTATTATTACATCCTTTGTTGTATTTCAAAAACAGTGAGTAAACAAAAACGAGACGCAAATAACCAGTATAATTTTTAGCAGCATACAAATTAGAGACAATCGAAAAGCGTACCACTGAAAACTCTAATTTAAAATAATGATAAAAAAATGAAGTGATATCGGATAATATAAATTCATTAAAAAACAAAAAAACGATTCAAATCGCCGTTTCTTTCATTTTGTGACTTATAATGGCGGTTGGCCTTGTGCCCGCCTCGATGGGACTTCCTGTGCGCATGCGCAGTCGAACAGCCCTTAACTATGGCAGCCCTTGTCAGCACATTCAGAAATCATCACGAATATACAGAGCAGATATTAGAATGTGTAGCACACACAGCCTGCCTACTGCACCGTCATTCATACATGACTAACACACAGATCCACATATAGCATATACATACATAACAATATTCGACTGACACATATTCACGCGTACACGACGGCCAAGCACACCAACGCCCTCCAGCGAGTGATTGAGCAAGAAAAGTCGCAGTAAGTAAGATAATTTCTACAACAAACTCAATAAATAACACTTGCCGTTCACTAAATACCAACATCGTCTTTCTCAACATTTACAACAGCAATAATCGTACATACACATATATAAAAATACAGACATATCGGAGCAGAATTTTTTAGATATTTAAACATGTAACAATAATTAGGAAAATTTATAGCCGTTTCCCCCCCCCCATGCTCTTTTAAAAGGCACTCACAAAAAGAACATCCTCCTAATTAACTCGCCATTTGTTTGTCAAAAATCTAGACTACAATTTTACTTCTAAAATCAGCAAAAAGAAGAATAAATAAATTAGTTGGTTATTTTAGTTCGAATGATGAATAGATGTTTTTTTTTTTTTTATAAAAAACTTTCGTTTGATCTCGCACTGATCTGACTTTAAAATTAAAAACAAAAATACTATCCTCGATTTTTGTGATGTTATTTTTTTTTTTTTAACTATTCCATCTATATATGTTTCAAATAATTTTATGATCAATCAAAATAAAGGACAGCTTAAAAACATCTTTATCTCCGGCGTAAAACATAAAAGAAATAACGTTTTCTCTGTTGATGATGGTAGCATGTGGTCAATCATATAATTCTTATTTTCTTAAATATATATTTAAAAGGAAGTGAAAAATTGTCAAAATGATACATTGTTATAAATTTCAAGGAAATTATTTAACGATTACTTTTTTTTTTTATTAATAATTTGAAAAAAAGAATGACTAAAACCAAAAACTATATATAATGAAAAGAAGGTTTCAAACATAAATAAAAGGCTAAGATGAAAAATGTGTCTGGCTTCGTCTTAAAATATAACCGCCATCTTCAACGCTTTTAAGAACGACTTTAAAACAGAACGAAATCAACAAAGACGATTCATTTCTCCTTCGTTTAAGTTATTTTTTTCTTTTTATCCTACATTTTTAAGACCCGTATTGTTTTTTTTTTTTACTTTATCGAATAGAATAATGAAGAGGTATTTTTTTGTTTTTCATGACTGATAATATAATAATTTCTTTTCGTCCTTCGTTATTTTTGTTTGTTTCTTTTCGTCGTGGTTGGAGTCGCGCCATTTGTAAAAAGGAAAAAAAAAAAAACCTTGCCTTGCGTGTTTGTGATTTTTCTATGGCCGCCAAGCGTCAGCAATGGCCATGTCTGTCTTTTTTTTTTTTTTTGTAAAGCTGAAGAATCTGTTTTGTCTGCTGTTATTTGAAAGCTGGTTATATAGTTTCCCCATTCTTTTTGAAGTTATCTTTGATGTGCATCTTGTTCCCGGGTTTGTTTTGTTTTTTACTTTTTTTTTTTTTGTAAACGTGTCTCCTATCTCCATCAACGACCAGGCAACTCCACTTAACAACACACACGCATGTGAACTGGTGCTGCCGCCTTTCGACAAAATCTTGCTTCTTCTCCTTCTTCTTCCTCCTCTCATGATTAATGTTCCTTTTTAGCCAACGTTTTCTCCATTGAAATAATTCTCCGCCAGATGTCCTAATAATCGAATGACGATTTCATCCTTTTTATATCCCATTTCATCTTCCTTGTTTTTTAGCTTCTTTTAAGGGCTTCTTTCCTTTTTCTTTTTTTTAAATTAATTTTTTAAAACCGTCATTAAAAAAAAAAGAGATGATTTTTATTTATCAACAACTTACTTCAATGAGGATGTCTTTTTAATTAAATCTTTTACCCAGACATTTTTCTCTATTTTTCATAAACTGAATCTAACTAAAAAGTAAAAACAAGCACTTTAAAAAAAATATCCACATCGGCTTAAACATAATAAATAAATATTATTAATAATAATAACACTATCATTACTATTTTTAAAATAAATAGATTTCATATACGCATTTAAAAAAAATTGTTTTATTTTTATTCATCGGTATTTGACTTCAAAAATATTTTTACTGGTTTATTAATCTGACTGAATTGAACTGTTGAAGCTTTTTTTTCCTCCTGTATTAAAGGGTGTGGGGAAGACTTTTATTTTTATTTACTTACCATTCTGACCAATAACTCACACCCTACCGTCAGCTTTAGTTTAAAAAAGAAAGTTGGGGGGGGGGGGGAATATTAAAATTCAGCTGAAAACCATTTCTCTAGAATTTAGCGAATATCATTCTTTAACATTTTTCCTCACTTGTAAAAAGTCTATAAAATTAACTTTTTTCCTAAAATTAAAATATATATATAAATTTACAAATTTGGAACAGATTTTATGAAATAAATCTTAGATGCTTTTTTTCCTTATGTTAATAATTTAAAACCTTAGTTGCTCTTATTAAAGAAAAATGATATAAAGTTTCAAAAAGGTTTTCATGTTCTCAAAGTTGTTTATAAAAATTTGAATCAAATATTTCTTCTAAAGTTGAAATGTTACATTGAATATTTTCTATTAAGTTAATCAAAATTAATGATTTGTAAATTTTAATTTTGCATTTTTCCTAATAAAATGATGACATGTGAACATTTGAGAATAATTCAAGTTATTGATTGTTATTTCTTGCAAATCCTTTAAAATGTTTTGCTATGATTTCTGAATGAATCATTACTTATGTAATTAGATTTAATAAACTTTTATTAATTTTCCTAAAATTGGCCAATATTTTTAGTTTTATTAAAAGAACATGTCAGTTAAATAAGAAAAATATTTTTTTCTAGACTACTTAACTTTCAATCGGTCAGTTAAGTGCCATACATAAGACACATTAGGTCAACCACGTGACTGACTAGGCAGAAGATTTTCCTGAAGTAGGTTACCATTTCTTTCTGTGGTAGATTGGCTGCCAACCAAGGCAAACAAGGGAAAACGAGGTGGCTTCATACCTTTCCCAGGAGTATTTGCATGTAAACAAATGTAACAAAACTGACTGGAATTCGAATTCAGCTCTCCGGTTTTGCATTTAGAGCTGATATTCATTAAACGACTTTCACATCCTCTTAACTTAGACAACACTAAAAGAACTTCTATATACTAGTCATGTGGTTGGAAACAGTTGCAACTTGATGGCCTATTTGAGGAAAGCTGAAAATTTCTTGATTTTGCGATAACTTGGAGCTGTGGTATTTACCTAATAAGCAGCTGTTAGTTTACATCTGTTCTCTTTTAGGACAATGAATATGGCCTGAAGGCATCTTTACAGTCCTGAGTTAAGTGTTACCTATGAAGAAGGACTATCATAGCTTGATGCAGTAAATGTAATTTCACACTCAGCCTTTAGGTTATTATTACTTTTGAATTTTTCTCATTAGTTTTGGAATTGCAACCTTTGGATACGCATATAAATAAAATGAATGGCAGAATAGATTTTTATTCTCTTTAGATAATGTGAATTAATAATGCACCCACATAATGAGAAAAACAATTTTTATTTGTCATAAGTGCCTATTTTCCCTGCAATAAATATGGAATAAGTAAACTCCATATAGTCTTCATAGGTGATCTGATGATATCTTATTTATTGTTGACAAATAATGTAATGGTTAAAAAGGCTACTGACCAAAAACGAAAATCTTGTGTACTTTGCAGTTTTAGCAACTTATTAACATTAGAACTATCTCTCTTATTCCAGAATGATTTTTATTTCTACCTAGATTAAGAGAGCCGGGGTCTTTTTGCATTTGTATGGAAAAATTAAATTCCTTTTCAGTGTTTATGCAGTTAAGAAAAAGTAAATTAAAATTTTTATTTTTCAAATTATACATTATGTTCAGATTTTAAAACTGACTTGTTCCCTTTTCACACTTGTTTTGTTATAAGATTTTTATTTTACATTCATGTGAAGTAGGACATTTTCATTTTGACAATGACACTTAAGTTTGAAATGATTAGAAATTATTTCTGGTTTACTTAAATTTTAAATTCATTTTTACAAGATTATATTTTTTCAATATAATTTCCTTCTATTGATGTTATTTGTCATTTGCTGATTTTTATGAGAAACAATTGATGTAGATGGATCTTGACTCTGGCTGCAAGGCTTAAAATATAGTATCGAAATATGCTTTTATAAAAAATTATTTCATTGGTATTTCAGTACCGTAGTCATTTTAATTTTTTTTTTTTTTTTTTTTTTTTTTTTTTTTAGATCTGAAGTCAAAATATTGATTGTTATATAATGCTGTACAATCTAGTATTTACATATTTAATGTTAATCTTTGATTTTTAGAAATTGAAATTTTCAAAGTCTTGTAATTAATAACTTTAAAAAATTCTCTAAAAATCTTTTTTCCTAAACACTTTGCAGATATAAATTATAAAAATGAACTTTGGTAATTCAATATTTCTCTAAATAATGATTTTATTTATTACAGGTGACATCCATAATGGAAGATTCCTCAATAGGTTCTGGCCAAGAAGGTCAGAATCTGAATGATTTACAGCATTACTTGGTTCATTTCAATAAAGAGATTGAAACTGGAGAACCCACCCAGTTGGAGGCATCTTCTGTTCATTTGGCTCAAACAGAAAATGCCACTGCAGTATATGTCTCAACGGCTGCACCAACTGATGGCGAAGCTGCAGAAAATGTCAGCATTCAGGAATATTATGAAGCACCCAATAACATCCTGCAAACCAATCCAGAAGAACCAATGCCTTGTCCCGAACCAGCACATGAACAATCCCCTATTGAGCTAGATGCCACACAAGCAGAAATTGTAGCCAAAATGACTAGTGTTGACCACAGTGACCATCTATCAGCTGTACATGCACAGTTGGCTGAGTTATCTGGTACACAGGTGTCCGAATCTGCTTTTGTTACTGCCACAGAAGCGGATGCTGCTTCGGCTTTAGCTGTATCAACAAACAGTTCGAATGAGATTAAGCGTATATTTCGGGTTGTCTCCGTAGGTACTGATGACATGCAGATTGAAGAGGCAAGTTTGCAAGTCATTGCAGACGATGCAGATTTGCGTGAACAGCAGCTGCTTGCCTCTGGTGCCCTGGGGGTGCAACAAATTGCTGTTGAAAATACCCAACTTCTTTCAGATGAAGCTTCCAGGACGATCATTCAACAGGAAGTTGATAGCTCGAATCCAGTAGCTGTGTTAGCCTCTGTGGCAGCTAACACTAGCAATGTGACGAATCACTTGCCATCTGTATCTGAAGCAGAAATTCACAATGCCCAGCTTGTAGCCCTTCAAAATTCTGAAGATAGTTCCCAGCCTCATTTAGTGGCTGTACAGTCAGCGGATGGTCGTGTCCCACACACTCTGCACGTCATTGAGAATTCGGTAGCTTCAACTTCTGCAAACTCGTTTCTAATGCCAACAAGTGGGACTAATTACCAAACAGTGACTATCATGCCTTCTGATAACAGCCAGGGAGGAGAAGTAAGTTATGTGTTGATTGTATCACAAGGGGATGGAGATAAGGACTTGTCTGTATATGATTTCAAAGAGGAAGCACGTGAAATAACGGAAGAAATTATTGAAGAGGATGTCACAACAAAAAGAATAGTGAAAATTACGCCCAAGAAGCCTCTTGGGCGTGATGTTCTCATGTGTCCGTACTGTGATTACACAAGCCCCAAGCTTTATCTCTTGACAAGGCACATGAAATCACACTCAGGTAACCGTCCACACAAATGTAACATGTGCCAGCGTGACTTTAAGACAACGGTTTCTTTGCGGAACCACAAGAACACGCACACAGGGATGCGACCCCACAAATGTAAACAGTGTAATGGGGCATTTACAACTTCAGGGGAGTTGTTAAGGCACATACGATATAAACACACATTCGAGAAACCACACAAATGTAAAATATGTGAATACGCTAGTGTTGAGCTGAGTAAATTAAAAAGGCATATGCGCTCGCATACGGGTGAGCGCCCCTACCGTTGTGAATTCTGCAATTATGCTTCCCCTGACAGCTACAAATTGAAAAGACATTTACGTACACACACTGGGGAGAAGCCCTATCAGTGTGAAATCTGTCAAGCCAGGTTCACACAAAGCAACTCTCTTAAGGCTCACAAACTTATCCACTCAGGTAACAAGCCTGTGTTCCAGTGTGATCTTTGCCCAACCACATGTGGCCGGAAAACTGACTTAAAAATTCACATGCAGAAATTGCACACAAGTGAGCGGCCTCTGTGTTGCCGTAAATGTAGCAAAACCTTTCCTGACCGTTACTCCTATAAGCTGCACACAAAAACTCACGAGGGTGAGAAGTGCTTCAAATGTGAGCACTGTAACTATGCCGCCCTTTCGCGACGGCACCTTGGCAGCCACTTGTTAACGCACTCTGGCCTGAAACCATTCGAATGCAATGAATGTGATCAATCATTTCGTCAAAAGCAGTTACTGAAACGACACAAAAATCTTTATCATACACCTGACTATACCCCGCCAATGCCCAAGGAGAAAACCCACGAGTGCACAGAATGTGATAAAACGTTTGCACACAAAGGCAACCTGATGAGGCATTTATCCCACCATGACTCTGAAGATGAGTCCCACCAGAAAGAAGCAATCCCCAAACTACCAGTCAACAATCATCTGACTACTCAACAGTTGTTGCAAGGTAATTTGCTTACAGATTTACGTGAAGGTAAACTTGGTACAGGTCCAATTCCACAGGTGGTAATTGTGCATCCTGATGGCCGGGTTGAGGAAGTCACTTCTAAACTACAAGCAGTTCATGAGGCGGACCAAGCAGCTGCCCAGGGAGAAGAAAAAAGTATGGATGATATTTTACTGGCAATGGAGGTTACAGCTGAAGCAATGAACCCCAGCGGATCTGAAACATCCATAAATGTTGCAGAAATCAATATTGAGGCTATAAATGGAGTGGCTGAGGTGAGTAAAAAAAAAAAAAAAAAAAAAAAATTCAATTTTTACAATTTGCATGCAGAACATTTCCTTTTTCCTTTTTTTATTCTGTCCTTGGCTGTATTGGTTAGGTTAGCCATGATTAGGTAACATTAGTGGAAAAAAAATTCTGCTATAAAACTGCAAGCAGCAGTGACAATAGTAAGTTTAAGAAAAATACCTTTGAAGTAGCATTATTTAAATCAGTATCATTAAGTGTTGCTTGTTTCTCAGGAGAAGGTTGTCTTTTTTGTGTTTTTGCCCTGTTCATCATTTTTTTACTTCAACATTATCCACAGTAGATACAACAAGAATGTCAATAACCACCCTTTTATATTTCTATTTCAACAAGAAGTAAAAAGAAAGGTTATGTGCTATAAAAATTGATATTCATATTTTGTTGTCTGTTAAAATAATCCTGTGAAAAAAAAAATTTTTGTTTTTTTAATTTTTTTATTTATTCAATTTTTACAATTTGCATGCAGAACATTTGTTTTCCTATTTTGTTATTCTGTCTTTGGCTGCATTGATCAGGTTAGCCATAATGGAGTTAACCAGAATCTGTTGAGTTTCAGGTGTTATGTGCAAGAAAAATGTATCCATGTAAACAATGGTTGACTACTTGTTTTCAAGTATCCCTGTTTACTAGGATAGCTAGCTAGTCCCTATTGCAGTTATTGTATTTTTATTTCTTAAACACACAGCTGAAATGTGGATTATAATGCAGCTATTTCCTGCTTAGGATTGGGTTGCTGGTTCCTTCTAAAGACTGTTTCAGTTCTGTACTTCTAACGTCTGCACCTGAACTCTGAAAAAATTGTTTATTTTTTTACTCCCCTACACTGACAGGAGTAGATAGGTTCCCCTATTGTCCGGTTCACACTCCTCTCTGGACTTACAAACAGGAGTAGAGGTTTACTCCATGTTTTATGTTTAGGATTGGGTTTCTGGTTCCTTCTAAATTCTACTCCAACTCTATACTCCTAACACTTGTCCTTTCTTATGCTAATACAACTGTACACAGTACCCCTCTATCTTGAGTGGCACTTGGGCCTTGTATTGGGTGAACATTAGTAAAAAAAAAAAAACTTTAGTTAATTTCTAGGAGAGTGCATAATCAGTTGTGAACAAAGTCACTAGCATAACCATTAATAGCTTGTGGACAGTTTTCTCAACACAATTTCACTTGCTCACAAAGCTAGTATCAAGCCATGGTATGCATTTTCAGGGACTTCTCAAAGTTGCTGTACACTGGGATCATCTAGTCCAAGCCAACATTATCAGGAAATTATCTCCATGACAAATCAAATTGAACCTGGGTCACATGGTCAGAATGTTGGTTGGTTGATTTTGTTTAGCGGCATATCAGGTTCTATAGCCTAAATATTTTGACCGCAATTTTATGGCTTCAACTAATGTATTTTGAATGCAATTTTATGCCTTTACCTGCAGATAAAATGTATTGTTGGTCATTTTGTCATAAAATGTATTGTTGGTAATTCTACTATAAAAATGTATTGCTAGTCATAGGGTTGTGGTAGTTAATTGAATGAATATGGCCATCCAGTTATAGTAACTGGATGGCCATATTAATCAATCAACTTTCACACCCCTATTTGTCCTACAGAGATGAACACTCTGCGAATGGCAGCATCATACTCTGAGGGATCAAGGGACCTCTACAGAAAACTATATTGGATCAGCCCCACTATAACCATCATGGAACTGAGAAGACATGTCTTTGGACTAAAGGGAGAAAATATTGGAATGGCATAAATATTGACATTAAGAAATGTTCTTTGTGTCAGGAAAAGATTCAAGCATAGTCAAAGAAAGCCTTGTGATCAAGTTAAGCATGGGAAATTGTTGGTACCAACCTTTTCCTTTTCGGTGATCATAAGTACTTAATAATTGCTGATTTACAATGGGAAATTTCCTATCATGTGCAAAATAACATGACAAAACATAAACCAAATGGTCAGTAACTGAACAACTTTTCCACAAATAAGTGACAATGGGACCATATTACTTAAGTGAGGCATAAATTTGGCTGACAGTGGAAATTTGACCATCTAACATTATCTTCAACATTTTCACAATCAAACAATTTTGTGGAAAAACAGATACAAAAATTGTCAAAAAATTACTACAGAAAGCAAAGCATGCGAGAACAGATGTTGATCTGGCAACATTATGTCTATAAGAAATGCCTATCAACTACAGCTTACAAAGCCCAGCTGAATTGCTTAATAGCCAGATTGTAAAATCCAACCTCCCCACAAAAGTACCAACTCTATAGCTTCCCAACCCTGACCATGTATGCAAATAGTTGAAGTGTTGCCAAGAAAAGCAAAAATCACACAACAGCAAGACAGCATGTGATTTACCCACCATTGATATGAGGGTAGCCAGCAAGAGTTCAAAGCCAAAACACAGTGGCAACTAGATACTGCACTCCCAAAATCGACAGAACCATATGGTTCCCGCAAGAGACACAATAGAGATGTGGGATAAGGGAACAGCCATGTAGAAATGTGTTCACTTCAAGGAACCTTGTTGCCTTAACAGACCAGCCATCGTGAGGAAGGAGGTAATTGGTAAAACTGACCAACATGCTCATAGTGCTGTACCAAAGGACTGTAACAACAACGACAACAACAACCAGGAGCAGCCATGAAATGTGGGATAATAGCTTAATGGTTTGTGAATTTGGTGACAGTAATTGTGAGTTTAATCCCTGGGATTTCAGTGGGAACAATGTGAGTAGTACTAAAAATAAGAACTATGCAAAATATCCTGAGATATGCGCAGTTGATCTACACCTATTTCAGGAACATTCAAACAAAACAATAGTCTTTTTATTGTTAAGCAGAAAATAGTATAACACTTGGATTACTTTCCTAGCCACAGCGACAAAATCCTTTTCACAATAATACATAGAAGGCTGTCCAACTTGCCCAGCAATAATAAACACACATCTAAGTCCAGTATAAAACCATCAATAAATAAAATTACAAGATCTATAACTTCATCAGGTAACATAATACTCTCTATTTTAAAAGCTTTTTGGTTGTGACTGTCATAATCTTTTGAAGGAACCTATAATTTTATTGTCTACAATCTCAAAACATTACTCCACATTCCCACTGTTGTGTTGATTATTTTCATGAAGAATCCAACCTCTTGTTCAGCCATCAGGTTCATCCAATTTTAGTTCTTTGTGAAGAAATTACTGTTAAGACCTCATTTTTCATGTACTTCTTTACCCATCTCATAGATTTCCCTTTGTGATCTTTTACTTAAAGGAGCTAGTTTGATTCAGTGTTCTTAATATTATGCATCTTTTCTTTCTCTTTACATTTACAACACCAGCTTCTTCAAGAATTTTCTGGCTAGTCAATCAACATTTTCTTTTTTCAATTTCTTTTTTAATTCTCTGATCTCTGTCAAAGTTTTTTCCAGTGTTATGTTTCCATCACTCAACAACTTTACAATGTTTTCTTTCTCTTTTTAAGTTTATATAAAATGCATATCAATAACTATACAACTAATATATATATATATATATATATATATATATATATATAATATGTGGTCCTTATTGGAAAGTGCTCAATATCAGTGATAGAGCTAACATATTTAGCTGGATTGATGCCTACATTGCCCTACGCGAAAAGGTAGCAATAATTTCTCATGCCCAACAAAAGAAATTACTAAACATAAGATCAGAAATAATTTCCAAATGCAGACATGAAAACAAATACCTATTATCACAATTTATGCCAAACGGATAAAAAAAAAAATTACCAACCATTACTACCACATCACAATTACCATTGCCGCATTAGTCCACAATTATACTTACTTCATCCCCCCCCCATCAAATTAATAACACCGCATCAATACTAATAAGCATTATAAATTGTAGTTTCTACTATTTACATATGCACAATCACCAAAAACAAGCAAATAACTGGCTTTAAACTAATAACAAAACAGCATTAAAAAAAATTAAAAAATAGCAATTTTACCTACCGTAGTCTTAAACAGACCCATCATAAAAAAACAAAAACAAAAAATACAGATGGATAGAAGATGTGTGAACGTGTGTGTATACGTATATACGTGTGTGTGAGAAAACATTATTCGGCAAATAAAACAGATGAACGGCCTGCATGTTGACACCGTAACTGACAAATGTTTGCTACACAATCCAACATTGAATACAGCAATCAATTGCATATGTCTTTACACAATGTCACATGGATGCGCATATATGCCCATTCCCACACTGTTTATATATGTTAGTGTGAGCTGGAGTGAGTGAGTGAGCATGCGTGTATGTATGTCTGCATATGTCAATGAGTGAACATGCGTGTATGTATGTTTGCGTATGCATGAGTGGCATTCCGACCACAATTTTTCCTCCCACTACCATAAAAACACCAATATACACAACTATATATGAATCCAAATTTTAAAAATTAATCAGTTTGTCTGATGATCGCAAATAAGTCAAAGGGTCACAAACTCACATTAATCAAATATATATATATATATATATATATATATATATATATATATATATGCTGATATTCACATGGCATGTTTATTGTATAAATATATCCTGAAAATGTTACTGAAATTGTTTGTGTATTTTTCTCAAGAAAACCTCATTTAGTACACAGCCCCATAGTTGTTACACTCTGTTAGGAACAAATGCACAGGAAATGGATTGAGAGATTAACATACTAAACGTCTTTCTGATTGAATAAATGAAATCATCATGTTGTGTAATTAAATGGTGCGAACCAGACTAAAATATCTTGTGAATTTACATTGTTTGGATGGTTGTCCTCATCTTCATTGTGATATCAGTGACGTTTCAGCTGTTGTACACTCCAGGCTTTCATCAGGTGATATACATTGGAATTTCGAACCAAACCCTTTATTTAGTCCATGGGGGTAGATTGTTCTTATTCCACATGTCATGCCTTTTTCTGGATATCTCAGTTTCCTTTAATTCCCTTTAGTAACTCGGCTTTCCAAGTTTTTGCTTACCTTGAGCATTGAACTAAAAAGTTGAAAAAAAAAAAAAATTGGGTATTGAACTAAAGTCATTAGATTACTTCAACCAATGCTTTTATCCACTGGGCCATGTGTGCTTGGGGACAATGTATATCATCTGAAGAAGGCTGGAGTGTACAGTGGCTGAAACATTGTGAATATGGCAATGAAGATGAGGACAGCAATGTAAATAGTACAAATAATCCTAATTTATTTGCCTTCTTTACAATTATGTTGTTTGATAATTCTTTCTACTCATCTCTCCTGAAATAGCCCTGTAGTTTTGCTTTCCATTTTTATCTTCACATTTGGAGATTTCCTATTTGCCTTTTGTTCCATTCTATTACAATTTATTATTATTGCAGTTATCCTTTCATCACTCTATCTTGTGTAGTTCCTAAGTCTTTTGTTAACAGTCAATAGTCTTCAATTTTGATAAAAGTCGATTTCCACCTCTACTCTTTTTTTTTTTTTTTTTTTTTACATCATTTGCTTTGGGCATAAGATTTCAATGCATTTTCATCTCTTATGATCCAATTTTCTAAAGTATTCTTCTTTTTATCCAATCTAAGAAGAATCTCTCATGATAGAAACTAAATAGGTATTTATTTATGCAGGCATATGCTAGGCTATGTAGATCTCCTTAGTAGGCCAAGCATAGAAATAAATACAATATGGGAGCCACTAATAAATAAAGAGATATGACAGCAAATCTTCAGTAGCAGCAGCAGTCAAAATCTGATAGGCAGCAGCATTAATCAGTAGCCAAGTACACTACAGTGAATGATCCTATTGATTAAAGTAATCCTAGTGGATTAAAGTATTGGTCTGTGGATTTGGTAACATAGTGATTGTGAGTTCAATCACTGGGCCAGGCAGTGTGTACTTGGACTCCGTTGAAAAGTGGGGAGCAATAAATGGGCATTACTAAAAATTAGAACAAGACAATATCCCGAGGCATGGAGAGTGGAACAAGAACAGTCTTAGATTAAATAAAAAGTTCAGTAAAAAAATTCTCTGCAGGTTACCCAGATCACCTGAGGAAGGCCAAAATGTTGAGATAAACAACAAAGATGAGGACAATAGTCCAAATATAAATAATTTAAATAATGGTAACTCCTGAAAATGCAGGTAGAAGGAATTCTTTTATCTCATTCTGCTTCATTTTTTTTTTAATTTGGCTGAAATTTGAAGATTTCAATAATTTCACAATTGGGTCATCCAGTTTCTTTCTTTCTTTTTTTTTTTTCCTTTAGATTTGTACAACACACACACACACACACACACACACACAATATTGCACATTGAGTGTTCATTAAATAGTGCTCGGTGTAGAATTACAGAGCTATAAATTATATATTAATATTTTTTTTTTCCCTCACTAGTGGCACAACTATGAATTTCAATCATGCGCAATGCAATCATCAGGTGCTGATTGAAAACTGCCCATTACATAATTTTTTGAGATATACAGGGGTTAGACAAAATAATTGAAATGCTTGTTAAATTCAAAGAAAATTTATTTAATATGGAGTTGGTCCTCTTTTAGCCTCACATACAGCTTTAATACGTCTAGGAATGGAATCATACAGCTTCCTGACTTCATCCAGAGGAATTTTCAGCCATTCTTCCATTAACACCGGCTCCAGCTCTTTAGGACAGGATGGTGGAGGATAGCGGCTCCTAACTTGTTGCTCCAAAATGCACCACAAATATTCAATAATATTGATATCTGGAGATTGGGGAGGCCACTCCATGTGTTCTAGCTCACTTTCATGCACTTCATACCAATTCTTAAACACTCAAGTGGTATGTAGTGGAGCATTATCGTCTTGGAAGATGCAGTCACCTCTAGGGAACAAAGTCTGGGACATTGGATGAACATGATCTCCCAAAATGTTCAGGTAATGGTTGCTGTTGATCCTATCATGCGTGGCAACTATTGGACTGAGACATTTCCATGATATGGTGGCCCAAACTATCACTGATCCACCTCCATGCTTCACTGTTGGAAGAAGGCAGTCAGGGTTGTAAGCTTCTTTGGGCTGCCTCCACACATAAATTCGCCCAGAAGTTGGGAAAAGAGAAAAACTAGACTCTTCTGAGAATATGACTGGCTTCCATTGGTCTGCAGCCAGGCATTGTGATCTCTGCACCACTTCAACTTCTTCTGAATGTTGCGAGTGGAGAGAAGAGGTTGCCTTACGGCGACTCTTCAATGATATCCAGCCTTATGGAGCTCACGATGAACAGTTTTAGTAGAAACTGGACTATTCAGATGATTATTCAACTAAGCAGTCACTTTTGGCCGCAGTAGTCTGATGATTTTTTGCCACATTGCATTTCAATGCATGTCGGTCCCTGTCAGTAAGTTTGCAAGTTCAGCCCAAATTGCTATGGTTGCTAGAGGTTTTGCCCTGTTTCTTGAATTGCATCATAGTTCTTGATATGGTAGCTCTTGAAAAATGAAACATTTCAGCAACCTTAGTGATCGAGGCTCCTGCCATGCGAGCTCCAACAATTTGCCCTTTTTCGAACTCTGAGAGGTCACGCATTTAGTTTAAATTTTACTAAATTCTAAAAATAAATAAGCCAAAGACAGTAAATTAGATAAATAAACGTATTTACAACAGATATAACCTGCAATTACAAAGTTTTAGTTAAGGTTCTTAATATAATAGGTCTTTGAAATATAGGAGTGGAATTTGCACCTGTTCCAATTATTTCGTCCAACCCCTGTGTGTGTGTGTGTGTGTGTGTGTGTGTATGTATGTATGTATGTATGTATGTATGTATGTATGTATGTATGTATGTATGTACACACACACACACACACACACACACGGCTCCATCCAAAACATACTAGTAGAAAATACAGGCACAATCACCTCATCAACATGTAAAAAAAAATACTGTGTTTCAGAAAATGATACACAACTGATATGTCCAGTTAAAAAGTAAAAATAAAATCATCCTTGATAATGGCTAAAAGGTATAGCTGAAATCACTTGGAATTACAGAACATTTGTACACTTTCTACACACTTTGCATCCAGAAAAGAAAACACTTGTTCGAACACAAGAACAATTAAATAAAAAGCTTAATCGTAGTATCTTGTCTGTGAAACGTGTATAAAAGATGGATTGCTGCCTAAATACACTAATATATATATATATATATATGGCGTGTGTTTTCATTTTGTTTTCTCCCTCTCTATGATTTCAGATGAAAGAGGCCAGCACTCAAGTGGAGCTGGAGTCTGACTATGATAGTGACATGGACTCTGAAGAGGGTGAATCAGGCCCCCTGGGTCACAACACAACAGTTGCTGTTGTTCATAATCTTTTGCCAGGGGAAGCACAGTCTCTGTCTAATGCGACACCACCTATGATAACCTTAGCAACGTTATCCTCAGAACTAAATCTCCCCAATGGGGATAAAGACTTATCGACACTACAGGACTCCTTCAAACAAGGTAGGTAGACGACAATGACTTTTCGGAAGGATGAGCGATGGGAATCTTTTTTTTTCTTTCTTTCTTGTTCTTTCTTTCTTGTTCTCGTATTTATAAGATTAGCCTAGTTTGGCAGAAGGATATAATAATAGATCACTTACTCGTAACGTGATTTGTGATGATTTTGTTAAACATCTTGCTACGGTAAGCTAATTTGTCAACTTTAAATTTGCCGATCGGTATTAACAATTAAAGGGAAACAACTGAGGATGAGTTATGTCCCTTGAAAAAAGAAAAGCAGTGACACAACTTTTTCTTTGGGATGAATCGTTGTGATTATCTCAAATTATTATGATCATCCTATTTTTTTAATTCTGTTTTATCATCTATAAATTTTAGGAGTCACAAAAAATACATTGAATTATCGGTTTATTTTTTTTCTAAATAAAAACTGAATAATAATACTCTAATAAAAACACGAGATTTAAACATAAAACTGATCTATGCAGAATCCTATGCCTGTATTTTGTCTGAAGAAACAAGAAAATATTCTTCTACTTCTAAAATCAAGTTTTATCATTCTAAAATATGTGGACAATGATTCTCATTTATGTTTTAAT
The DNA here is from genome assembly GCA_964036315.1 of Acanthosepion esculentum. NCBI lineage: Eukaryota > Metazoa > Mollusca > Cephalopoda > Sepiida > Sepiidae > Acanthosepion > Acanthosepion esculentum. Next base: position 18,136,822 of record OZ038508.1, on the reverse strand, counting down.
CACACTTTCAAGCAGTAGAATTTACAACTTTTATCAAATTTTATCTGCAGATTTTCAAGAGCCTACAAATCAAGTTCTTTCTCTTGTTTGTGTATTTTTCTGATATTAATTTGAGCAATTTATACGTTTGTATAAGACTTGTATAACGTAATGACAATTTATTAAATAACATTTTGTGCATTTAGAGCATATTTGCTGATCCAATAATTTAGCAAGAAACTTTTAGGAAAAAATGCATATTTACATATTTTAACATGATTTTGATTTGTAATCATAATTCAATCATGATCACTTTTTAGTCCATCAGGTGATTAATATGGCAAATGGGGGAGTGGGTTGGTCTTCGTCTAGTTCCAGTAACCCAGCCATGGGGGTATAAGATACAGGGTAATTTTTATTTATTTGCTTTAGTGCACTCTATATAGCAGTAAATATGGATTTGTTTTCTTTAAATTTGTAACTGTAGAAGCCAATGACACCACTTCTTAATGCCAAGTGAATAATTTGGTACAATGTTCATTGTAAATTTTTAATTCTGTTGCTGTTGCAACCTCCTCCCCAAAATATGAGTTTGTCATGTTTTAATTAAGAATACTTTTATTATTATTATTATTATTATTATTATTTGCAGACTGTTGAACACTGGTTGCTCTTCAGAATGAAATGATGGAAGAATGAAGAAAGAAAAAAGTAACTCCCAAAATATGGAGAATATTCCTTCTGGCAGTATTCATCACTTGTGTACTCCAACCAGAAATGTAAAACTTGCCTGTTATTTATTTCCCCAGCAAACATCTTTTGTCAGCATTCGATGCTTTTTTAACATCTTTGGGGATTTATTTATTTATGTTCTTTTTTTTTTTTCCCCAACATGATATTGCATAAAGATTTTCTTTCAACCTTTGACATCATCAATTTAAAACCTAGTTTAGAATTAGCAATTTTGTTCCTATCATGCTAGAGTGTATTGATTCAGAGTGTTGTAATAAAAAGCAACAGTAAAAATAAAATAAAAATAGTAATAAAATAAAAATAGAGCCATAGAGACATTGTGGGAACTGCTTTTGCAGTATGTATTATTAGAAAGGGTTATATATTACCAAACATGTTCCTTTGTTATAGTGTAATAGATAGAAGTTACAAAACATTTTACGTGCAGTGCAATTAAATATTTGTTTTCTATGACCTTGAAAAAGTATAACATTGTCAGTAATATTTAGAGGTTTTGTTAAAAAAAATACTCTTTTAACCTTTCTTGTTCTTTTATCCCCCCACCATTAAAAGTCTAATTTTTCAAATATTAAACACATTAATTTTCTCTTTGAGGCATTTTTAAGTCGTTACTTCCCTGTTGAAATGTTTCAGAAACAATTTCCTAATGATTAAATATTTGACGTACTCTTTAAAAAAAAAAATGTAACTTTACAAGCAGTTTTTAGAAAATTCTGTTTTATAATTTTTGGAAATAACTGAAAAAACTACACTGATCAAAATAAATATTTTAGATCAAAATTAAGTCACACACACACACACACACACACACATATATATATAATCAAGAACAATATTGTTAAAAATTTATGGCAAAGTGTAAAATGTTTTCTTGTGATGCATTTGTTTTGTCTTTTAGGACTTCATTGGATTAAATTTGTGCATGAATGAGGGATCTGAGAATTTTAAATGTAATTAATTTTTTTTCTTTTTTTTTGTTAAGCAGATTTCATTTAGATACTTCTAAGAAAAGTGATAGAAAGGAAAAGAATCGAAATGAAATCAGCTAAAAAATAAAAAAATTCCCAGCATCCCTTGTTTGTGAACATGTGTAAACTTAACAAATTTAGCCCAATGATGTCCTAAAGGATGAAATGTATCATAAGAAAACCTTTTACACTTTGTCATGCATTTTCCCATATATATATATATATATATATATATATATATATATATTTTGAAAAAAAATGGTGTAATTCTTTTTTTTTCTTAGGTAATTGTACAAAATAAAACCAAAAACCCCACAATAAATCACAGTTCATGTTGGTTGACTAACAACTGCTTATTAAAAGAAATGACTAAAAACATTGGTTGTTAGCCTATTAGTTTTGTAAGCCATTGATTATAAGCTTATTTTTCATTTGGTGCTTCTTTAAATATGACCTTGTACCAAGTTTGACTTAGTTCATCATATGCCAAGAAAGAAATGGCTATATATGCTGAATTTTTGTTTTCGTGCTTATTTGTTTTTTGTTTTTTTCTCGGATGAAAAATCAAAGATTGCTGTCAACTGTTTTATTTTATTTCACAATACAGTGCCTTCTCCATTTTTTCCCCTGTTATCATTATTTTCTTCAATGTCTTCATTTGTTTCTATTGATGATTGTTAAGTTGTATTGTAGATGCATTGTTGATTAATGTTTGCAATATGAAAATTGATAGTCTTCCATCTTTAAGCTTGTGTCTGAAGAATTCTATCTTTAAAAACACAATGTGAAAGAAGTTCTAGAAATCTTAGCAAATTTTTATGCCTTTATTATCTCTTCTTGTCATTCAAAGAAAAGACATGAAGTAATTCCTTATTGAAGGAAATAAAGAAAGATTTTATTCCAACATTATAAAATGTATGGCAGGTGGGAAACATTGAAATACCTGAGAGAAGAGATTTTTTAGATCTTAACACCTTTAGCGGCTGATACTGGAAATATCTGCCACAGTTGATCAGTTAAGTAAATCTAAACAAAAGGTTTAAAAATATTCTTATCAATTGTTTTCAAGTTGTTAATGCAAAATTTAAAAAAACAATTGTGAATTTATTTGATGCAGGAGATCCTCTTTAATTTCCAAATTTATCTTTGCAGACATCAGTAAGATGGTCTCTTTTTTTTTCTTTTTTCAAGCCAGTTTTAAAATATTCAAAATATAATTTATTAAAATAGTTCATAATCTATTTTTATGATTTATAATAGCTACATAAAACTTTGTAATTTTAAAACTGAACAGTTCATTGGTAATCAAAACGATATCAATATTTATATGGCGTGTCAAATGTCACGGAAACTTCATCCAATCCAGTTCAACCCCCCCCCCTTTTAAAAAAAAATACAAATTTATGAATTTCTAATATTTAAGGAAGTTGGGAATTGTCATTTCCCATATTTGATAATTTATAAAAATCATCAAATATAGGAAATAATTTTCTTAGTCATTTTGAATTTATTTATTTAAAAAAAATTTTTTTTTAGTTAGTAATTTGTTCAAAATAAAATAAATAAAATCAAATGGAACAAATGCATTTGCTTTAAAATGTTTTTTGTATCTACTGGCATTTTTATTTTATTAATGTCCCTTTTGTTATTTTTTATTATATTTATTTAATAAATGTATAGCATGTCTTGAAACTTAAAAAAATTGACTGATGTTATTTGATCAGTTGTTGGATAAAAATAAAATTGCACTGAATTTTTCCACTTTTTTACCAAAATAATTTGACAGAGGCAAAACAAATATTTCTTTTGTTCAAAGACGACATGAAAGTTCAAATATTGTCAGACAATTTCAGGGCAAATAAGGAGAAGGTAACTCTCTGGAAAATATGTTCCAATGTAATCATTATTCATTCTACAAGTTAATGGTTGCTTATTTTTTTTTTTTTTCCCTCTCTTTGTCAATGTTTTGATATCCCTTATCAGGACATGAAATTAAATGTCTTTACTTGAGTGTAATTCTGTTTCTATGTGTCTACTTCTCTTAAAATATTATTTTTTGTTTTTTACATTCTAAAGATAATGCAAATACCTTTTGAAAATAATCGTTTACTTGTTGCCATTAATTGATTTTTGATTACATACAAGTTGTCTTTTTCAATTTGCCTTTTTTTTTTTTTTTTTTTTTTTTTTTGACATGAAGAATTGTTTATTCTAGTGTTTGGAATTGAGATGCACTTATTTGCGTTAGTCTTTGGAGTAGAATGGTTGAAGGTTTATCCTGAAAGTATTAAAACTGTATGACTAATAGAACTAGAATTAAACTTGTATATTGTAGTTTGACTCTTTTGATAGGCAAGTTAAATAAATAATATTAAAGTCAGAGGAATGATGGGGGGTGCAATACATGCTATGGCTGTTTGGCTTTAGTCGTAATGGGTTGCATTTCTTTCTTTCATTATAATTGTTTTAAAGTTGTCTGAGATAAAATGGAAAATTTTCTTGTTTCTAACATTAACCGCAGAATAGAATTTTGGTCAAATTTACATAATTTATGAATTCAAGATGTTTCTAAGTCACATTTTCTAAGGAAAAATCAGTAGCACTTTTCTTTTTTCTTTATTGTGTTTATATTTGGTCGACTTCTAGTTTTAAATTCATGTTTTAAAAAAAATCTTGTCTCGGTTGGTGATATCGTTTTCAGAAATGTATTTTGTTTTCCTAAAATATTAAAATACTAATTGTTCAATCTTTTCTCGTTCATTAGAAGTATTTTTCTACTGATTTAATGTAGAAAACAATTTTTGGTTCAATGTGTAAGTAGTTATAATACAAGCAGGGAGCAGTGGTTGTAAAATCCTCTTCTACCCTTCAGCTTAAGGAATGTTTCATTTTTTTTTTCTTCTTTTAATGTTAAGAAAAACAAATGAAATTGTTTGATTTTATAATTACAAAAATTGTAATGGTGGGAAAATCTGTTCTTTTGAGTTTGTAATTTTAACATTAAAAATTCTTCTGTCTAAATTTTTACTGTGATGACTTTTTTTCCATTAAGAAACTTTGAACTCAAATTTTAAAACTTTAATATATACTTTTTTTTTTTTTTTTTTTTTTTTTTTTTTTTAGTTAAATAACATTTTGTTATTTCTGCAGACAGGAAGACTATTAATAATAGATGAATGTCATGAATATTAAATTGATGTTGAAGATTTTTAAAACTTGGTTATTTTTAATAAGATTTCAATTGATGTGCTAAAAATATACAATCTGAGAACTGAATGTTTTTAAAATATTAACTTTTATGATCACAAGACATGACACCCAGAGGTGAAATGGATTCAAAGGACAGAAATTCAAGCTAATGACAAGTCGTTTGGCTGAGTGGGGGGGGGGTGTCACTAGGAGGAGCAATTATAATAATTGAGGGATCTAATTGACAATTCCCATAGAAAGGAAAAACATTTCAATTCTGGTTGTGAGATTGTCCAAGACAATTCTAATGTGTGGTTTTGTGTGGAAACACTTGCAGAAAATGGTGTTCATTCATGTCCTCATAACATTTGGTGCTTTGCAAAAACACTTCTTATTTTTCCTTTCCTTTTTTTTTTCCCCCTCTTAACGACAGGAAATTTTTGTCAAGTAGAATCATTTTTCAGAAAATGTGACATTTAAACCCCATTTTGCAGGGCCTATTATAGTTTTTTATTTAAAGAGTGCAAAAGTCACTAGCACTCTATTTTTTAAAAAAATGTTGTTTTTTTTTTTTAACTAGACCAAATAAACAGTTAAAATATTTTGCACACACTTGTGTGTGTGTGTATATATATATATATCTCCATGTATTACCTATGCACAGAGTGTACATATGTTGCATTTAATGTTGGTAACAAATTTTTTTTTTTTTTTTTTAAAGCAACACTTCTGTTGCCTGTGAGTATCACATGCTGGATCAGTTTAAATTGAAAAAGTCTACAATTGTTACTGTAAACAATTTTTTATTGTATCATTCTCTTGTTTATAATGTATGTATATTTTCATTTAATATATTTCTACATGATCTCAATGTAGCTGCCATTTTGTTTGTTTTTTTTCTTTTGTTGCTGTTGTTATTTATTTCATGTGTTTGCAATTTTGCACAAAGCAAAGTTGCTTTATTGTAGAATCTTTTATAAAACAAAACAAAACAAAACCACACACACTATCTGTATGTATCAATATTTATAATTGAACATTTGTAAGTAAATCTCAATTTGATATTACATAATAAATATTGAGATATTCCTCTGTTAACAGATTATCTTCTTATTCAAATACAAATTATTAATTTTTTTTTGAAAGATAATGGAATGATAATAAAAATGTTGAAATTAGGAAACCTTGGTTCATTATTTGTATCTTTGCAGCATTTTTATTTTATTTTTTGTATCTTTGGTAACAAATGTTACTTAAAACACCAAATTGTACCTGAACTTTTAGAGTCATCATTGATGGGGGATTTCTTAGAGCCAGATTTTGTCTCAATGTTGTATGAAATTCAGTAAGACAATTTTTCTAAAACTGGAGTGTGGAAGCCTTTCTGAAAACATACATAATCAATCTTTGAGTAAGAAGCAAAGTGTGGGTTAAGTTTTTTTTTTGCTTTTTATGTTGCAACTTTTGTTTCTGATAAAATTGTCTTGGATTTGTATTTCTTTATTAACCAGAAGAAAGACCTCCCTGCCCCATCCATTTTCTACCTGCTAAAGTCACCCAGCTGAATGTTTATTTGAGCTGTAATATTCAACATAAAAATTTAAAAATAATTTTTTATTTAATTTCCAATGAATAGCAATTTAAATATTGTTTGTGTGCAGGGGATTACAGAATGGTTGGAGTCCAACTTTGTGAAATCTCAATCTTAAAGCCAGCATAATTTTATCATGGACGGCCGTTGCAATTTTTTGTACAAGGGATTTTTTTTTTTTTTTTTAAATTCTCCTTGTTGGAACTTTGACATTTTGAGAGGAAGTATTTTCCTTATTCAACTTCTTTTCTCTGATAAGTTATTTTGGCAACAGTAAAAGGTAAAAATAAATGTTTACTGTAATGGCTTTAAACTGACAAAAATATTATTCCCTGCTATGGCACATTTCCATTGAAATTTGAGTCTTGTTTGATATTGCATCTTAATTCCCTACAATTTGACAGGCTAAAGCATACATCAGCTGAAAATGGAATAATGATGATGATAATATCTTAATATTTCTGGTGGTGGTTGTGGTTTAATATATTTAGAATATTTTGATTTGCTGCTTGAAGAATTTAAAGCAAATATTGAAGACCTGTTTTTTTTGTTTTTTTTTAAATTATATCCTAAAATAGTCTGTCACATCCTTATAAATCTCGAGTCTAATATTTGCAGTGTTACAGGGGTACAAACTTGCTTATTTAAGTGATTACCAAAAAAGAACACACATCTTAAGATGTTCATTTGTCTCCCCCTCACCGCTGGCCTTGAAAGTTAATAAGGCACACATCCTTGTGTAGTGATGATAATCAAGATGGCCGAAATTATTACTATTAGCTCAGCTAGTCTGCCTTGATAAAAATGTCAGAAAAATGTTTTCTTTATAAAAACTTAATGAATCAAAGTTTCCTCACTAAGTTTGACTTGGGCAAATATAGTTTGTCCTTTGTCATAAATTGCACTGTAACAATATTCATAAAATGTGCCTTGCATTTTTTTTTTTAATCTCTTGTAAAGTTTTACATATGTCCATTTTGTCTTCCACCATATCTCAACCAATATGCAATTTTCTTATAGTCAGGAACCGCAAATTCTCTTTGAATTGTTTCAGAACTTCTATGTTCCTTATAACACTAAAGAAATGACTTATAAAACTGTGTGTGTTTTTTAACATAAAAAAAAACAATTTTTATTACAGCTAAATCTATTTTTATTTTTCTTCCTTGCATAGCTTATACTACTTAAATAGTAAGTTTAATGTATACTAGATGCCCTGTACTACACTAAGCTAAACTTAGTAAATTTCTTTTCATGCAAAAAATGTTCATATCCCCATCCCATAAGAATTAATTTTAATTTCTTTACCCTGCCCACCTTTTTCTTTTAGATCTAAAGAAAAGCTAACATTTTCCAAAATATAGCTCAATTTTCCATTATTTTTAGATGGGGAAAATTCTTGTGCCTAAAACCACATTATTCCTGAAATCTGAACATATTGAGTTCTTCAGCTTCAACTCCATTCACATGATGTGCAGATTTGAGTTCAGTAGAACTGAAGCCATCTTTGGACATTTCAATGAAAACTTCTCTTTTTATGAATAGACAGTTGTTTTGTGGAGTTTAAATTTTTTTTTTTTTTTAAAGTTATAAAACAATTTGTAAGATGCACTAACAAGGACTCTTAATTTAATATGGCCAATTGAAATTTTGAAGTACTCAAGATTTTCTTATTCTAGCAATGATTTTTTTCTCTCTGTTTGCTTGTTGTGTCTGTCTGTCTGTCTTTGCTTTTATGAAACTCCACAGAACTACAATTGACTTTTTAAATTCTAAGTTCTATCCTGCAACATTTTGTTAAAATGCATGATGCAAAATTTAGAACTTGTAGCATTCCATTTTTTAACAGGTATATTAATAGGTCCTTGATCTCATCTGTCAAGACTGACAATGGATGTATCAACTATTTCACTATCATGATATAGGAAATTGTTTCTGCATCTTCTCCCTATCTACTGTTGTGGTTCATCTCTGACAAGACTGTAACCAGCAGTGAGATAGAATAGCAGGGTCTGGATTATCCAAACGCCCACCCACCGCCATGACATAATCATTCCTAACAAGGATTTAACCTGAAGATTACATTTTCAGCATCCCAAACCAGTGAAGCCAACTTACCTTTTCCGTCGAGCATAAAATTGGGATTTCTGAGAAAAATTGTTCACAGTAGTTTTAAAAAAAAAAAAAAAAAAATCCTACCTTCTGCACAAGGGTACCCCCGAAATGAAACAACTTTAGAAAAACTTTTAATCGAACATTCACCCTTGCATGGAGTATTGCTGCCATATATAGTCTGGAGCCCCTGCTGTTTGCCTCAGGGTTCTTGATAAGATCCAGAGACGGATATGCAATGTAATTGGCCCTGATCTATCTCGTCTGCAGTCGCTCTCTCACAGACGCGACGTTGCCTCGCTCTGTCTTTTTTACAAATACTTTCACGTTAATTGCTCCGAGGAGCTGCTTTCGCTGGTTCCTAGGCCTCATGAATTTAAACGTCCTACGAGGCTGGCATCCCGTTCCCACCCCTTCACCGTTGAAACTGTTAGATGTAGACGTCACTTCTACTCCAATAGCTTCATGTCTCGCCTGTGGAACTCCCTTCCTTATTCCTGTTTCCCTGACAAATACAATCTCCAACTATTTAAGTGTAACGTCAATCGACATCTCCAGTTGCCTTGGTCTATCCACTTCCCTTCTCCACATCCTTTCATTCCTATCTGCTCTCGCTCCAAATCTTCTGTAACCCCCTTGCCTTGATCGATCCACTATCTTTCTCCACATCCTCTCCTTTATCACTCCTATCTGCTCTTCCTCCAAACCTTCTATAACCCCTTGCATGCTAGTGGCTTCCAGCCTTGCTTGGGGTGATAAGCTTAAAAAAAAAAAAAAAAAATAATTTTTTATTGTAAAAGGAAGTCAAATGACTTCTTGTAATAGACAAAAAAAAAAATGAAATCAGTTGAAGCAGTTAATTTTTAGTCAACCATAAATGATTTAGTTATGGGCACATTTCCAAGTTTTAATTATATTAACTGTAGATTTTCTCTAATAAATCCTGAGTAGGGAATCATTACACTAGACTATGGTTTATTTGGCCAACAGTCCTGCTGGATGACAATGGCTTGAATAAAATTGTTGGTTAAATTGAATAAGCTTAAGTGGCAAATGCTCATGAAAGATTGCCTCATTTAACAATCGGATCACAATAATTGAACTAGTACTACTACTTTATCTACCATTGATTGTAATTCAGTTGAATATAATTGGAAGGTAGATCTGGCACAATAAAAGGTGGGATTATCTTATTTAAATTATTACTTTATTATTTTTACTTTTTTATTCTTCACTACTGTAATTATCATCACCGTTTGTGTGTTTATCAGTTTCATTTAGTCAGCTGTTTTATTCAAGCCATCATCTTCCTCCAGGAGCGTGAGGCTGGTAAATAGTCATCAAGCCAATGATTATTATTTCAGGGCCAAAAGTTGTCCTCTCTACTAAGTGTTCCAGTTGTTGGTCTGCTACAACAGATCAAAAGTTTATCTATGCACAAGATGTTACTTTTAAATGAGGTTTTCTTAAAAAAACAAAACCACAATAATAAGCATGAATGTTGTGATAAGAGTTAAAACTTTCTTTCTTCTAAAATAAGAATTTTGGTATGTTTTGGGTTTTGCTTTAAAATCATTAATGGGTTGATGGATAGTAAGTAACTTAACGGTTTAAGAAACAAAGCTTACAGCCATTTTGTCATTGCCAAAATGATAGTTTTGTCTGTTTTTCTTTTAAGACTTCCTGCAATTTAGGAAGTTTTTCTTTTTGTGACAAGTAGAAAATTGTTCCCTGCTCACTCAAAAACCCACCCACCCTGTACTTATAACACCTCCACCTCATTTTTCAAATTAGATCCAAATTTAAAATTAAACTTTTCACTGTGATAATACAAACAGAAATATAAAACAAATCAAAAGAAAAAAAAATATGAAAATCAATTTTAAAATTTTTTTCCAAATGTCATATTGCAAAAATGTTTTGCTTAATGATTGTTAATATTGTTTAACATTGTAAAAAGAATTAAAAAAAAATAACCACAAAAATAAGTCAACACCAGAAATTAATATTTTGCTAAGGTGTCAGAGAAATTGAGTTGCCTGAGTGACATATTAGCTACTTTCAAGCAAGAAAATTTAATAAATCTTACATCAAAGTTTTATTCATTGATAACTTTTAGTCTTGTCTGATTTGAGAATCAAAACCTATCTCTCAAGCTAAATCACCACTTTTCTTGACAGTTCAAGTAGAGGGAATAATTAACTAAACACATTCTTTTGTGGTTATTTCATATTTGATACAAGCCTGTTTGTTGGCTGAGATCAGTTTTGAGCCTCATTAATAACCAGAATCTTGATTTACCAATTTACAAGGTAGACTTCCCCCTTACTCCACTTGAAAGTTTCATGCAGCTCAATCCTTCAAAATTTAAATCTTTTAGCCTTGTGCCAGACTAAGCTAAGTTTAATATATTACTTAGCTATTAAAAACCTTGGAATATCCCCCAAAATAATATATAATTAAAAGAACATTTTTGCAGTATTCTGATAAATATTGACTTGTATTAAAAATGTATGTAAATTTGAAAAACTTTACAACACACATGGTCAGAATTTTAATATTTGTACAAGATCATTTCTGTACATATTCTTGTTTTTAAACTATCTTGTACAGTTGTTTTCCCTCATATATATATATTTATATATATATATATATAAAATATGAGTAAAGAAAGTCTTACCCAAAGTTCCATTTCTGCAACTGGTAAGACAAGGTCATTCACGATTTTTTTTTTCTCTTATATTCTTATATGCTATAGACTGTTAACATGACTTTCTGTCTTCATAAATTGTTTTAACAAACTCAAGTCTTTTGTCATTTTTTCCACTTAACCATTATTTAATTTCAGAATTTTTTTTTCCTCCTTTCATGCTGAAAAGTGCTTGGTTTGCCTTACTTCCATCGACCTGTCAACAAAACACAAGAGAATTATTTTTTCTTTTTTAATTTCCTTTTAATCATTTCTTTCCAATGTGATAAAGCCGCTAAAAGTCAAGACTTACTGAGTGTGAAAGAAATGGATAAAATGTTATGGAGGAGAGGAAAAAAAAAAAAAAAAAAAAAAGAACAGGATTCAAAAAGACAGATGATGATGATTGATATTGTATTTAAATTTTTGAAGATTGTAGGTGACAGGAAAGCAAGAAGGAAAACGAGAGTTCAACAAGCAAGAGGAGAAACGGTTAGCATAGATCTTATAGTTACATCTGACAATTTCTACACTAAAATGATGATACCTAGCTGCCAATCTAGTACAATGCTTCAATTTGTAAAGTTGGGGTACCAAAGAGGAGAGCTCACAAGAATTACCATGGAAATATTTATAAAAACAGCACAGAGAAGACACTTTATGGCGGTGGGAACATGATTGAAACCAAGTTGCCAGGTCAGGGCTGATAACATTGCAGATTCTTTGTATTTTGTCAAGAATACATAGAAGCAGCACATGTGGTAACAATATCCAATAAATGGATGAATAGGAGACATAAATTTGTAAGGTAGATACTGGTGAGAAAAATTGAACCAACTTTACTAACAGCAGACCTTGATTCAATGTAATTGTTTCACATTATGTCTATTTTTTTTTAAGCGTATCACCCCAAGCAAGGCTGGAGGCCACTATCACGCAAGGGGTTATAGAAGGGTTGGAGGAAGAGCAGATAGGAGTGGTAAAGGAGAGGATTTGTCAGGGAAACAGTAATAGGGAAGGGAGTTCCATAGGTGAGATGTGCGAGACATGAAGCTATTGGAGTAGAAGAGACGTCTACATCTAACAGTTTCAACGGTGTAGGGGTAGGAACGGGATGCTAGCCTCGTAGGACGTTTAAATTCACGAGGCCTAGGGACAAGTGAAAGCAGCTCCTCAGAGCAATTACTGTGAAAGTATTTGTAAAAAAGGCAACATCGCGTCTGTGAGAGAGCGACTGCAGATGAGATGACAGATAGGGCCAATCACGTTGCATATCCGTCTCTGGATAACATTAGTAATCTATTCGTTTATGGCTACTACTAAAATCTGTTCACTTTTCCTCCTCCTTATCACACACACCGTCTTGTTGGAGGAACTCCATGCACAGAACATTTGTATATATAGGATTCTGTAAGTGGGTCCTCATTCATTAATTTATGCTCTTAAAGTTCAGTTTTGGAAAGCACACCTACAGTTTGGCACTTGATCAAGTTTGGATAACCCAATTTCCTGTAAACTTCGTCCTATGAAAGAAATTGGTAAATATATATTTATGGCCCTTTAGTTTTTTGCAAAAGCTATTTCTCGGAAATTATTCTGCTTAAGAACCCACACTAATCCAATGGATAAGTCTTCATGTAATAAAAAAAAAAAACTCAAAGTTTTCAGAGGTCATTTTTATTTCATCCAAGAAAATAATTTATCACTTGTCATCATTTTCGCCAAGTTAAAATTCATATTAGATTCCTGAAGAATCCCCCAACCTAACTAATTAATTCTTTTTCCATCTTTTAATAGAATTGAGCTGCCTTTCATATTCTTAGTTCTGTACTGGGCTCTACTACATTTAACCATGTCAACTACTGTTAAACCTCCTTGGGGTTCTACGTGAGTAGGTCAGCACCCATCTTATGTTAATATATATATTAGCCCTTTATATATTTTTGGCTAGTAGAGGGTAGCATTCTAGCTTATAGGGTAAAATATATACTGAAAAGAAAAACTGATATCTTTAAAAAAAAATTATAGTTTTTTGTTCTGGTTTCTTCATTTCTCAACATATCACAGTTGTTCATGGAGTCTTTCTGGGGGGGGGTCATTCCAGTGATGAGCAGGAACAAAACAACAAATGTGTGATGCCACAAATTAATATCTGTCTATATTTCTGAAACAAGGTATGATTACTTGCATTATTTAAATTATTTGGACTGTTATCCTCATCTTCATTGCCATATTCACAACGTTTCGGACATTGTATGCAATGGCCTTCTTCAGGTGATTGGAATTTTGAATTGAACCATTTTGTCCACCAGGGTAGATTGTTCTAGTTCCACGTCCATGCCTCTTCCGGATGTCTCAGTTATTTCCCTTTAACTCAACTCTCCAAGTTTTGGTTCACCACTGCTGTGGCCTGATATTGAACTCACAACTCTTTGGGTCTAGTCAGTGGATCTAACCAACATCTTTATCCACTGGACGAGTCATGGCACATGGAACTAGAACAATCTAATCTGGTGGACAAAATAAAGGGTCTGGTTTGAAATTCCAATCACCTGAAGAAGGCCGGAGTGTATAACAACTGAAACATTGTGAATATGGCAATGAGGATAACAGTTCGAATAATGTAAATAATGCAAGTGGTCACAAATTAAATTGACAATTATATAAAAGTAATACTTGTAAAATCTGTAATACAGTTTTTTTGCATTTAACAAGACTTGAAAAATGAAGGGCCTTTTTTGCTGCATTCCTTAAACTATGGCAGACACACGTATACACTGAGGTAAAAACTAAAAGATTAAGAATAAAAAAAAATCAGAATAAAGGAATGAAAGAATATAATTATAATACATACACACAATGAAGAATGAAAGATTAAGAATATAAAAAAGAAAGGAAAGAAACAACTTTGTAGGACACACACACTGAGCTAAGTTATGAAAGAATGAAAAAGTCAGAATAAAAGAATAAAAAACAGTCCTGGTACAAATGTAGCTTTATTGAGATCAATGAAATTTTCATACAAATAGCAGATCTGTTATGAATGTTTTTTTATTTTTATTTTATTTTTTACTTTCAATGTCATTTTAATGTTGAAAGAGAGAAAGATCAAGAAAGGAGAAGATTTGAGAAAAAGGAACAGAGAGAGGGAGAGAATAGCGATAGAGAGAAACAAACAGTAGAGCAAGATAGAGAGAGGATGGCTTTTGTTGTACGTGTCAATGCATTCCCTGAGGCAGCCAAAAAGGTGGAAGTGGAGGAGGAGAGCAAATGTGGGCAGGGCACATATGTCAAAAGGCAGGCCTTGCACCCTAACACACAAAAACAGAAAAAAAGGCTGGGCACAGTTGTCCCTTAACTTGCACATATGGTTGGGATTGGTCGGTAGAATCTTAGAAAATGGTTTTTATTTTCCTTTCAGCAGAAATTCTAGAAGGCAGTTACCTTTTGAGAGAGAGAGAAACAGACACAGTATTTAGACTGTTGGCAAACCCTTTAGAGAGGTAAATCACCCTCCTCCCTCTCCACAAACAGTTTTTAGCAGTTTGAATATTTTTTTTTAAACCTTTGGTTGCTTTTGTATCTTGGAAATGATTTAAAAACAAAAAAACCTTTTGATAGAATTAATATTTTTTAATTCTTGATGTAGGGAAGGAGGGAAACAATTTTTTAGAAATTAAATAGAAACTTTGATGTATTTAATCTTTCAGTCTTTTACACAGGCACAAAACAACAAACCCTACATCAAATCGATTACAACTTACACATGTCTGACATACATTCTATTTGAGATTCTCTGACCAAATTACCAAAAGTGTCCCTGTTTAAAATCTGGACTTTTGCTTTTCTTCCTGCTCTCATTAAAATATTTGCCTGCGTGCTTCTCATCTTTGTTTTCTGCCGTCTTGGAAAAGACAATGAATGCTTTTTGAAAAGTTTTCAAAAAGGCAGCATCCAGGATAGCTGAACCAAAGATAAGATTTTTTTAAAGTTTTTTTTTTTTTTTTTGACAGAAGACATAACAAGAGTTAATCCGACACAGAAACGTGTAGAATAACGTTTTGTAATAATTCTTTAAGAAAACAAACAAATAAACAAAAACAAGAGAAACTCAATCTGCAAAATAAAAGCAGAAAGTTTTCATATCAGCTCAAGATTCTGGTAAAATGGCGTCTGTACAAAAGGGGCCGATGTTGTCACTGATATGCTTTTAGTATTCAAAAGGTAAAGCAGTTCAGGGGAGACAAAGCAATGGGAGAGAGAGACACATACACACAAAGAGAGAGGAGAGCATATGAAAGAGAATGAGGAGAGCATATGAAAGAGAGAGAGGAGAGCATATGAAAGAGAGAGAGCGTAAACGGGCAAAATCCCAAATTGTAAACAGGCATTTGTGATAATACAGAACATTTATTTTTAAATTCTCATTTTGTCAACATGGAGGTAGCACCCAGGTTATCACTGAGTGAAATTACTTTCTCTTATTTTTGGGGGTTGGGTGGGGTTGGGGGTAGGACGAGTGTTTTATTTCCCGCCACCAAATAAGACTTTTTTTTTTTTGAAAAGTGAACAGGAAGGAATATTTCACAACCAGTTCGAATTTCTTTTCCGAGGTTAATATAGAAAAAAAAGTGGATAAAACGGAAAGTTTGACAGCTATTTTCAATTAATATTCAACAGTATTTACTAAAGTTTAACAGCTTGCAGTAGCAACAAATCAACGTACAAAATGAAATCAACATTTTCTAGTTGAAACTTGTTTCCATTAAAAGATGCTTAGTTCGATATTCAAGTGTGTTTGTCTGTTAATTTGTGCAGCTTTTCTTCTCAGATGTCAGATTTTGACAGAACTCAATCCATATCAATTTTTAAAATAATTTTAAAATGTTCAATCAATTTGAATTTTCTTATTTGTTCTGTTTTTTTTTTTATTTTCACCCTCCACCCATTTCTGTTTAGTAGAAAATAAGTATATATAATAAACATTCAGGAACCATTTACGTGAACTAGATTTCTTTAATTTATGAAGTGTTGATTAAAATCTGCCAAGTTATTTTGAATTTGTTGCTGATGTCCAGTTGTGATATGAAAAAAAAAAGATGTTAACACAGCAGATGTCTTGTTGCTTTTTATTCAGTCAACAAATCAACTTAGTGTCAAAGTTAGAACAGAATTCTCATGCACAAAAGTTTCTGCTAGTTGGGAAGAGACTATAATAATATTTGGAAAGAGACTATAATAATATTTTTTTAAATTACTTTACATTTTCGGTTCCAAGGAAAATGAACAAACTGGTTTTGAAGAGTTTCTTATTTGCTAATAATGTGAAAATTATATTTATTAAAAAAAAATGCTTTGTCAAATTTAAACATATAATTAAGTTAGTATTTTAAAATAGTTTCTTGGGCATATGCAGAAATAGTAGCTTTATGGCAAGGTAATTTTAATGCAAGAACATTTGTTGCTTTTTAGATCTTGACAAACTTTGATTTCATATAAAAAGATCATTCTGTTGAGTTTATTTTGAGTGTTGACTGTTGTTAATGAAAACTGACAGACTTTTAGATAATGCTGATTCACTTCCAGTCAAAATGGCCGTATACAAAGTGAAATGTTTGTTAGATGATAAGTAAAAGATAAATAATTTTTGCAGATATAAAATTATAATTCATTTTCCTTCACTTTGTGATACTGTGTTAAAAATCTACAATTTCTATCCTCACTGCAACTACTAATATCATCATCTCTGCAATAATAGCAGTAGTAGTAGTAATTATTGTTGTGTTGTTGTTGTTATCATATTAATGGTGATAGTAGAATATATGTTGAAATATGAAAAAAAACAAAACATGTAAGGCTGTCTCTGACTGAACGAGAGAAATTAATTTCATCAAATGATGTTTGCAATTGTTTTTCTTTCTTTTTTTTTTCTTTAAAAAGAACCACTTCCAATTTGGAGCATTTGATGTATTTCATTTACATAGATATGAGTGTATATATATATATATATATATATATAGGTATGTATATATATATATATATATATATATATATATATATATATATGTATGTATATATATATATATATATATATATGTATGTATATATATATATATATATATATATATATATATATATATATATATATATGTATGTATATATATATATATATATATATGTATGTATATATATATATATATGTATGTATATATATATATATGTATGTATATATATATATATGTATGTATGTATATATATATATATATATATATGTATGTATATATATATATATGTATGTATATATATATATATGTATGTATATATATATATATATATGTATGTATATATATATATATATATGTATGTATATATATATATATGTATATATATATATATATGTATATATATATATATATGTATGTATATATATGTATGTATATATATATATATATATGTATGTATGTATATATATATGTATATATATATATATATATATATGTATGTGTGTGTATATATATACACACACACACACACACAATGTACAGAGATATCAGAATATATGTGCATTTCATTACATATACATGAATGCACACACATACATATACATACATACATGTGTGCATACAGATATCTGAGTAGATGTGTATTTCTTTAGGTAGATATGAAAAATGTTGACGGAACTGTAAATCATATTCCCATTTAATTAGAGTTTATGCTTAACAAAAGGGAAAAAAATAATGGAATGTCTTTTGGAAAAGAAAAAATCCAAGTGTGGATTTTAGTAAGACCGTGGCAAACTGGACTAATGTTGAAACACTCCACAGCATCAGAAATGTACATACGTGCACACAAACACACACACACATCCATCCATAAAATCATCCAATACACACACAAATGCACACTAATAAAAAAAAAAAACAATCTGAGATATTTTTATACAGTGACATCCATATAATGATATCTCTCCACACACACACAAGGACATTTCCCCTTATTTATTTTTAAGGGTTAGTGGCCTCTACTTGGTAGAAAAGGTAATGGATAGTCAATACTTTGGTTATGCAATATTGAGGAAATGTCTTTAAAAAAAATTTTTTTGACAGCATTTTAGAGTTTTAGAAAAAATAACCAAAAATATACCAAAAAGAAAATAGTAATTTTCAATTTATGGGGAGAGGAATTTGAGGGTTGGGAAAAATCTCAGTTAGAAATGAATTTGAGTAAAGATATGATTCTTTGGTTAAAAAAGAATTTGGAGGCAGGGGAAATCCCCAGTTAGAAAATAATTTGAGGGTCAAAGTTAAGATTGGAAAATAGTTTGAGGGTAGTGAAAGTTTTGGGTTAGAAAAGATGCCAGTTGGAATTGAATTTCGGGGCAGAAGATCTGATTGCAGTTGTTAATGGTATTTTCTTCATGGATAAAATTCTTCTTATATGCTTGTCAGTTCCTTAAAAGGCAATCAATGCTGTCAAAATTTCAAGAAAACTAAAAGATAAAAGGTTTGCATAATCAGAATGAACCAAATACTGACTCCATAGATTTTATATATTTAAAATACTTGTTCTGCTGCCACTGTGGTAGACTGATGGTGTTGTTGCTGCTGCTGCTGTTGTGTGTGGTGGTGGTGGTGATGATGATGATGATGGTGGTGGTGGTGGTGGCGGTGTTGATGGTGGGGATGGAGGTGGTGTGAGGGTTGTTGATTTTGAAGGTTTTGTTGTTGAGACGGTTGTTGTATCTGTTGTTGTTGTTGTGGTGGTGGTGGTGGTGGTGGTTGCTGGGGCAGTCGTGAAGGGGGCCAGGCTGGCTGGGGTGCAGATGGAGCTGATGGATGCAAAGACATTTCTGCAAAAATAATTTACTTAGATCAATTGGAGAATAACAACAATAAAACAATTTACATTAAAAAATTAATTCCCCACACCCACGAGTTTTGTTAAATCCAGGCAACAATCTGTTTAATTTTTATTGTATTTTCCGTTTTTCCTATGTGCACCTCTAATCAAAATTGCGGATATGTTGTCTGAAGTTCATTTATTGCCCTGTTTTTTTTTTGTTCATGCACTTTTGACCATTTCAGTCATTATCAAGAACTGGGTGTTGTCAGTATGGTAGCCAAGATTTTCCTGTTTTTTTTTTTTTTTCTTTTTTTGTTAGCCCCAAATATCTTGTCTACCACATTGACAACATCTAGTTCTTGATAATGACTGAGGTAGCTGAAAGGATTTGAACAATGCAGAAAAAGATATGAGCTTAGGAAAAGTTTTATCCTCAGTTTTGATCCTGATATTGTATTAGGAAAAGAGAAGTTAAACTGCCTGACCTTTGCTTGAATTGAATAAAAATTGTCAAATTCTTGTTGACTAAATATACATTTGTCTTTACAATGTTAAACAATTTTCATATGATTAATCATTTATAAATTACTGATGACAAATGAAAAAAACATGAAACATTTTTTCTAAATATGAAAGAAAATATGAGACTTTTACATATATTGAATGTGATTTAATAATTATTTAATTTTTTAATTATTACACATTAAAAGTAACAGATACATTAAATTAAACAATATTTGTTCATTGAAAGAGAATGAAGTATAAATTTCCAAAGAAACTTATACACTGTAAACGTCACAGTGCAAGGGAAGCAACTCTTTATAGCGCGAGATACACGCAACCATGTTTAAATATTTATATATATATAAAAAAAAAAAAATCAAGTTACCTCTAAGGTATAGTGTGTGGCAGAAATACCTTCCACATAATAAGACATTAGCTAGATGAAGACACCATTGCCACTAATGTTTTATTAGTATTCAAAAGGTAAAGCAGTTTAGTGGTGACACAGCAATGGGAGAGAGAGAGAGAGAGAGACATACACACAGAGAGGAGAGCATATGAAAGAGAGAAAGAGAGAGAGGAGAGCATATGAGAGAGAGAGGAGTGTCTATGAAAGAGAGAGAGAGAGGAGTGTCTATGAAAGAGAGAGAGAGAGAGGAGTGTCTATGAAAGAGAGAGAGAGAGAGGAGTGTCTATGAAAGAGAGAGAGAGGAGTGTCTATGAAAGAGAGAGAGAGGAGTGTCTATGAAAGAGAGAGAGGAGAGCATATGAAAGAGAGAGAGGAGAGCATATGAAAGAGAGAGAGAGGAGTGCCTATGAATGAGAGAGAGAGAGGAGTGCCTATGAATGAGAGAGAGGAGTGCCTATGAATATGAGAGAGAGGAGTGCCTATGAATATGAGAGAGAGAGAGGAGTGCCTATGAATATGAGAGAGAGAGAGGAGTGCCTATGAATGAGAGAGAGAGAGGAGTGCCTATGAATGAGAGAGAGAGAGGAGTGCCTATGAATGAGAGAGAGAGAGGAGTGCCTATGAATGAGAGAGAGAGGAGTGCCTATGAAAGAGAAAGAGAGAGGAGTGCCTATGAAAGAGAAAGAGAGAGGAGAGCATATGAAAGAGAGAGAGAGGAGAGCATATGAAAGAGAGAGAGAGGAGAGCATATGAAAGAGAGAGAGAGGAGAGCATATGAAAGAGAGAGAGGAGAGCATATGAAAGAGAGAGAGGAGAGCATATGAAAGAGAAAGAGAGAGGAGAGCATATGAAAGAGAGAGAGAGAGGAGAGCATATGAAAGAGAGAGAGAGGAGAGCATATGAAAGAGAGAGAGAGAGGAGTGCCTATGAAAGAGAGAGGAGTGCCTATGAAAGAGAGAGAGAGAGGAGAGCCTATGAAAGAGAGAGAGAGGAGAGCATATGAAAGAGAGAGAGAGGAGAGCATATAAAAGAGAGAGAGAGAGAGAGAGAGAGGAGAGCATATGAAAGAAAGAGTGTAAACAGGCAAAATCCCAAATTGTAAACAGGCATTTGTGATAATACAGAACATTTATTTTTAAATTCTCATTTTGTCAACATGGAGGTAGCACCCAGGTTACCACTGAGTGAAATTACTTTCTCTTATGTGGTAGGTATTTCTGCATCATTTGAAAAGCAATTCACAAGCATTTTTCTAACACAGCAAGATCAAAAGAAGTATCATCTTTACATATATTCTACAAAAAATGACATCACTAAGAGTTTATAAAAATACGGTATTAACAAAAGTAATATATAGAAAAGATATAATGGTGAACTAATTAGCACTGCCAACCTTTTCATGACTGTAGTAAGCTTATTGAAAAAAATTTAGATCAAAAGTTTTGATGAAATTCAGATATGTTTTTCTAAAAGAACTCAAAAGTAATATTGTGGGCTCGTCCATAGCCCAGTTTTACCCTCTTCGTATAATGCACTATTCCATTACATCAACTTTTATACAAGCAATGTCAGCAAGCTACTATTGGTTATTCTCCGCAAATCTAGCTCAGTGATTGGTCCTTTTCGACCAATCAAGTCATCCGCACGTGCACAAGCAAATTTTGGTGCAATTCGTTTTGGAGCCACCCCACGTGACTACGACCTTATATAAACCCAAAAACACGTATGACCAAGAGCAGAGATCGACAGCAGAGTCCAACATCTGTTAGAGACAACAACAGCAGCAGACAATTTTGACCGCTCACTCCAAGCTTCAAAATGTGACAATTACGAACACCCATCTTGACGTTAAACTTTTCAGCAACACTGATGTCAGCGAACCTTTTAGTCAGCGGATTGAACACAGAGAAATGCCAAACAAAACCACGTAACTCAAAATAATAACTTTCCCGCGCAAAAGAACATCACTGACTCTACGATGACTTGGCTCGAATAATCCTCTGTGATCAAAAAAAAGAACTTCGAACTTCAAACAACTTTACTTAACTAAAGTGAACAATTATATTCACTACTATTCAAGTAAAATTATGATCGAACTAAAACCTTAAACTACAGTTAAGGGGACGCAACTTCAAACAACTTTACCAAAATACAGTACATAAATAATTACATACACATTCACGTTGAATAGTAAATGAACATTTAACTTACAAAAAACTCATTTGACTATAACTTTGCAATAGTTCATGAATATATCAAAACACTCAAACAAACCTGATATTTTAATACAAATACAAACACACCAACATTTGATATCTCAAAACATCATTGTAAATATTTTCTTAATTGTATATAAATGTGCGTATTGTTTGAATTGATTTTTTTGCCTTGTTGTGTTTCATATTGTAAAATATTTTATTGTTGAGGATGAATGATTACAACACACCAGCCTAACCCAAAAATCCTTCTGATTAAGTCCAACATTCTAGTTAAGAAAACTTAATACATTCCACTCGTCCCCAACAATATCATCTTTTTAGAGACAAAGGAAAGTAAAACATTTTTGTTTTAAATATGAATAGAGAAATTTGAATGATGCTTGTTGCTTCCCTTATGGTGATATTATTGTGACGCTGATATAGTCAGCATGATAGGAATGGCTTACCACGTATTGTAGGATTATTTTGTTGCTGTTTCTCTTGCAGACACAGACAACGGTGACGCAGTCTGTACACAGTGTACATGACAATCAACAGTAGAAATGCTAAGAGGACAGCCCAGATGAGGAACTCGCTGTGACCCATGAAGTCAAGCAGTTGTTTTGGGATACATTGGCGGCCTTTCAGAATATAACCTGAACTGCACTCAAAGCAGTCAATACTCCTGGGTCCTTTGCACTTGTAACATGCAGTGTGGCACTTGTGGCAGCTAGCAGCCGTCCTGTTTGTATGGCTTTCACGGGACAGCACAATCTCGACATGGCCGTAATACTGAACCGGACAGGTTGCCACACACTTGTCTCCAAGTTTGTAAAAGCCAACACGGCACTCTGCAAAAGGAAAGAAGAAAAAACAAATTAACAATTTGTTGGTAAAGACTGACTGATGCATACTTATAATGGATAAAAGAACGGGATTCTCTCAAAAGGATTGAACGCCTATTTGCAGTCACGACGGACAGCACCACAACCCCCAAAAAAGAAACATAATACATAAAGAAAATTTTAAATTCTGATTGGAATCATCACAAACTATTATTATTTTAACTAAGGCTATCAGAAATTCCCATGGGCAGTATCTACTTTTACAAGTAAGATTGAGAAAAAAAGAAAAAACAAAAGAAGAAAAGAAAAGAAAAAACAAACAAAAGATGAAAAGAAAAAGAAAGTCCAACTACATAAACCAAAATTGCCACATCTGGTCTGCTGCTTCTGCTATGCATTTAGAGATTCTTGATAAAATACAAAGAAGAATCTACAATATTACTGGTCCTGACCTGGCATCTCTGTTTCAATTTTCGACCAACATAATGTAGTTTCCTTGTGCCTTTTCTATAAAGACTTTCACAGTAATTGTTCTGATGAGCTTTCCTCAATGGTACGTAGACTATATGAATTTAAGCACAGTACTAGATTGGCAGCAAAGTCTCATCATTTTATAGTTGAATAAGTTCTACACTAATAGCTTCATTTCTTACACTTCTCACTTATGGAACTCTTTTCTGGCTTCTTGCTTCCCAGTCAACTTTGATCTGCAAAACATTAAATGCAATGTCAATCATTATCTTCTGTTTCTTAACTCCTGTTCTTTTATATTTTTCTCTACTTAATGATTTCTTTCCTCATATTCTCTCACATTCAGTAACCCCTTGTATCTTAGTGACTTCATTGCCTTGCATGGGGAGAAATGGTTAAAAAAAAAAAAATACACACATATATAATATCAATGTAGCCATAGGTTGATCAGAGTTGACATTGTAAAATCATTGTGAACGCCATGATTTTGTTAATGGCCGAGTTGTTGTTCTTCTGGACTGTATGCCAACCATGGCTAGAAATCTCAGTCTGCCCTGCTATTTAATCCATAGTTGGAGGGAGGATGTATTTATACCTTTACAATACAAAGGTATTCTAGGGTATTTGCACATAAGTAAATGTAACAAACTTGGCTGGAATTTGAACTGGAATTTGCCAATTTCTTGTTCCAAGCTGCTATAACATCAGCCATGATATCCAAATGATAATAAAATTTCTCTTGGAGTTCACCAGAGTCACTTTTCCTAAGTTGGGTTCCATTTTAGAGACAACAGACTTCTTTTAATAAAATGAGAAATTTGAGTCATTCGTTTTTTTTCTATAAAGAAAGGAAGAGTTCATTGCTCCCAATATAAGCCCATCCCCCATCACCACTAAAACCAAAAAACAAAGAAGAATAATAATAAAAGCAATATTGGTGATATTATGAGTTTGAAGAACTTGTGAATTAAATGTACAAAGAATGTTTTGGTTGAATAGGTCCTATTTGAAAATCAGTTTGGAGATTTATTGTAGGGAGTGGTTCTTAAAAATATTGTTGGCATTTGGCAACAAACATGAAAGAAAGAAA
>OZ038508.1:18104682-18107182 GCA_964036315.1 Acanthosepion esculentum | reverse complement strand
AGTATTTCAAGATATTTTTGTGTAAATTTTGGTAAATATATCTGTTAAAATGAGATATAAGTGTTATTTTCATTACTGCATAATTTAGATGACAATTTCTTCATTGCACCCTATCTACAGGATGTATCAAAAATACATTTATAAACTTTGGATGGTGGGGGGTCGCAAACCAAAACAATGACAAAAGTCCATATAAACATATGTCTGCAAATCCTTTATTATTGAGTTATTAAATTTAAAAGTTTACAGTAGAAGATATTGTATTGCCATGCTGATTTGGATTGCATTTGTCATTTGTGTACATTTATGACTAGACTGTCTTCAACATTTCATGTGTATAGTAGTGCAGCCTCATGGTCATCTGTAAAAATCATGGATTACTACAAAATTTTGGATTACGACTAACACATCGAAATTTGGATTACTACTAAGACAATTGTTAAACATCAGAAAACATGAGGAATAATAAATTCCTTTAAATAATATGTGGAAATAACCACACTTTGCCTGATGAGGGTAGAAAGACCCGATACATGTGTAGCAAAAAATATCGAAAATAAAATATAATATATATTTTAAAAAATCTGCATTAAAACCAAAGACGTTTGAAACACTTCTCTTCCCTTATATATGTATATATATCTATATATCTTTTCATATATCTATATATATATATATATATATATATATATATATATATATATATATATATATATATATATATATCTTTTCATATATGTGTATATATATATATATATAGATATATATCTATACATCTTTTCATATATGTGTATATTTACATATATATATATATCTATACATCTTTTCATATATGTATATATATATATATCTTTTCATATATGTATATATATATATATCTTTTCATATATGTATATATATATATATCTTTTCATATATGTATATATATATATATATCTATATATCTTTTCATATATGTATATATATATATATCTTTTCATATATATATATATATATATATATATATATATATATATATATATATATATATCTATATATCTTTTCATATATATATATATATATATATATATATATATATCTATATATATATCTATATATCTTTCCATATATCTATATATATATCTTTTCATATATCTATATATGTATATATCAATATCTTTTCATATATCTATATATATATATATATGTCTATATATATATATCTATATATATATATCTTTTCATATATCTATATATATATATCTTTTCATATATCTATATATATATATCTTTTCATATATCTATATATATATATCTTTTCATATATCTATATATATATATCTTTTCATATATCTCTATATATATCTTTTCATATATCTATATATATATATCTTTTCATATATCTATATATATATATCTTTTCATATATCTATATATATATATCTTTTCATATATCTATATATATATATCTTTTCATATATCTATATATATATATATATCTTTTCATATATCTATATATATCTTTTCATATATCTATATATATATATCTTTTCATATATCTATATATATCTTTTCATATATCTATATATATATATCTTTTCATATATCTATATATATATATCTATATCATATATCTATATATATATATCTTATCATATATCTATATATATATATCTATATCATATATCTATATATATATATCTATATCATATATATATATATATATATATCTTTTCATATATATATATATATATATCGTTTCATATATATATATCTTTTCATAAAAATATATATACATATATATATCTTTTCATATATATATATATACATATATATATATCTTTTCATATATATATACATACATATATATATATATACATATAAATATATATCTTTTCATATATATATATACATATAAATATATATCTTTTCATATATATATATACATATATATATATCTTTTCATATATATATATACATATATATCTTTTCATATATATATACATATATATATATATACATATATATATCTTTTCATATATATATATATACATATATATATATATACATATATATATATATATCTTTTCATATATATATATCTTTTCATATATATATACATATATATATATATATCTTTTCATATATATATATACATATATATATATATATCTCTTTTCATATATATATATACATATATATATATATATCTTTTCATATATATATATATATATATCTTTTCATATATATATATATATATATATATCTTTTCATATATATATATGCATATATATATATCTTTTCATATATATATATGCATATATATATATCTTTTCATATATATATATACATATATATATATCTTTTCATATATATATATACATATATATATATCTTTTCATATATATATATACATATATATATATCTTTTCATATATATATATACATATATATATATATCTTTTCATATATATATATACATATATATATATATATCTTTTCATATATATATATATATACA